>WEIT01021771.1:0-38266 GCA_013389985.1 Dryoscopus gambensis
TGACACCCTCCCTAGTTCTCTTCCTAGAAACAAGTGTCATATGACCAAATTCATTTAGAAGCAAAGCAAAGCAGAACTCAATTGTATGTTTGTTCATAATTTCCCATCTTTAATAAAATAGTAAAATATACTTATCAAAGATTTGGCTGTGTCTGTATAAATAATCTCTCTCCAGTATTTCATTTGTAATGGACTGTGCATTAAGATTATAAGGCAACTGGAACAGGATTCTCAGAATAACTGAAAGCTTAATATCATTTTCCTCATGAGTCAGGATAAAGGCTTTTTTAATAAGCTCAGAGTGGGGAGAGAGAGAAAAAAAAGAGTGCATATGTGCATAATAGAAGAAGGATAGTTTTTCAGCATATAGACACTTAAATATTGATCAACAAAGACTGGTAATGACTCCACCATAAAACATATCGGAACTCCAACTGCAATCCAGAGTAGAGCTCAGCCTTACCCACTCAAGAGTGATATGTACACCTCTTTCTGACCCGAGAGAAATAATAAAGGACATGTCAATGCTTCCTTCAACCTCAAATTCATTAATTTTATGCCACAAAGCTGCATGTTGGTGTAATAAGTCACTGCAAAGTAAAACACATTACAACAAATCCTAGCAAAAAGCCATTGACAACTACTGGACTGGGCTACAGAACTCGGAATGCAGGGGCGGCGCTGCTCGCTTCCACTATGATTGTCAAATGGTGGAACGTCCTTCCATGGATTCAACACTTGGGACAGAACGGCAAAGACATAAGGCCCACCAATGCTTTGCCCATATTTTCAAAGGCACTGAAATAGAAAATGGATATATTCCTTAGTACCATCAGTTTAAAAAGTTTTCAAAATATAAGTCTTTATATGAAAATGTTCCTTATTGCATGGTCAGTTGATCCTCATTTTCTTCACCTCAAGAATAAAATGGTCTTCCCTTTTCTGGTGTTTGCAATCTGTTCAGCCTCGCTACCTGAGATGGTGAAGGTGGTACATCTTGTCTGAAAGGACCTTTAGGAGGGGTATAATTAGGGTCCTGAATTTTCTTATATGAGTCATAGTTGCTAGGCCCTTCAGAAGTTTTTTTTTTCAGTTGTTGTTCTTTCCGCCTCTGCTCTTGACGGAGCAGTTCTTGTGTTTCCAGCATTACCCTGGCATTAAAGCCATGTCCCCCCATATAGCCGTTCCTTGATCCCTGGTAGCTGGAATATCTGGGATTTTCCTTCGCAGTCTGGAACCCTTCTCCAGGGGAATAACTCTGCTCCCAGGAATCTTGAGATACAGAACTGGCATTTTTCCTGCTTTGCCTGAAAAGGAAAATGAAGGAGGTTTATAAGACAAATGTTCTGGTTTCCCTACAACTGCTATTGAAAACAATCACTAGAAAGAAGGCGGCTTCTGGCATGCCATAAGCTTTTCCCCAGCTATGGCATTCTCTAGAAGTCACTTTCTAGAGTTAAAGTTCTGTTCTGCCCTAAAGTGATATCCTGTCTCTTTTGTTGGGAGAACATTCCCTAAAGAGTTGAACTATATTGCTAGGCCTCTGCAGGAGGAATATGCCACAAAAACACATTCAGTGCTGCTACAATTACCCTCATGTTCTCAAGAAAAAGTTTTTACAAATCAGTTGCAGAGTTGGAAAGATCATACATGTTGCTGTGCTTCCTAAGAATGCAGGTAACAGCCAGCAATTGTAAAGTCACTCATGAAAGATTTGAATCCAGACTGACACTTGATTAAAAATGTAACAAGCAGATCCTTAAAAGACTTGCCCTAACACTGCACAAGTCAGAAGATAAAGCTTGTTACTGATAGGTAGTTCCAGTTTCTTCCTCCCATTTCCTGAACTAAGAATTTCACGCTATAAGGACTGTTTCCCAATCTGCTATAGCGTTCATAAGAGAAAAGGCAGAGATAACCTTTTTTCTCATTTTTTGGCTCCAGGGAGTAGATAAATAGGCCAAATACATATAGGAATTACAAATTCTTATCTCTTTTCACAATAAATCACCACATTATTTTGAAGACAGATTATGGTTTTGAAATAACTTTAATTTACTATCCAACTGCTAGATGCTTGTATGAATTTACAGTAAGATTGGTGGTGATAAAGTAAAACAATTTTGTGCTGCAGCAAAAGAGATACCCACTTCGAGATTAAAATTAGAGTATGAGAATCAAGAAATAAAATAAAATATATTGCGGCATAAATCAATAAGAAAATAATTTAGTTGTTTATATATGGCTTGGTTTTTCATGTCATCACATATGACAATGTGGCCTCATCCAATGAATATATATAGTGGAGAGACAGGAGACCTGGAAAATACTTCTACCATTACTAAAAGTAAAATGTCACCTAATGTTTTTGCAATCTTCCTTCCACATGCATAATTTGAAAATTATCATATCCACCTTATTTCATAACTGATTCCAAGACCTCTGGATGAGAAATGTTATGCAGGATGAATGCAAATTATTGCAGCAAAAATTACAACATAATGTAAATTCTCACAAAAATTTTTATAGCTGTTATTGGTGTTCTCATATCTAACTTTGCCAAAGAAACAATGCTTCTGAGTCATGTTTTATTACTCCCTGGAACAAGAGCAAATTGAACGAACCTCTGTAGGCTACGAAACTGTCAGGTTTCTGATCTAGAGCAAGATAAATTTTAAGTAGTAAAAAATTAACGTGGAGTTAAACCTTGCTCTTACAGTTTCACTTGGGACAAGAGAATGACTAGTTGAACCAATTTAATTTACTGACTGTTTTCTGGTACTTGTTCAAAATTAGTTGGCACATTTTCCCTGTCTTTCTGGGAAGATCCTTTAAAATTGATTCAAGAGTTTATTTGCCTTCAGTACTAAAGATTTGAATGTGCAAAGGGAAAAAAAAGGAGGCTCTTAGAGAATATACAGGATGAAAGACAACAAAGCTCAAGAATGAAGCCAGTGCCCAAACTTCAATCATTACAAAGTCATGGTTGCAACATTAGGCTTGGGACCTAGGTTTCAGAGTAACAGCAAGATTTCTTTAAAGATCAGTCACAGCATTAGGAACAGTTTGTAAAGATGGAGAACTGGATGCCCCAGGTTGTTATAGGAGTATTGTGGTATTTACAGTGCTGAACTTTAGCCCAGCAGTTGTCTGCTCTCAGCACAGCTGAAATACCCAGAGTGCTCAAACTAAGCCATTAAATTATCATTAATTACTCAGTAACATGCACTGCTAAATTGCTAGCCATTTCTCATGTTGAAAACCACCTTGAGTAAAGTTGTCAGTAACTCTTTTCAAAACAAGCATTTCTATGCACTGTTCTATAATCTATTTTTCATATTTCTTGTAGATTAATTTTCACTTTAGAGTTATTAATTCCTGCCACTGGAACAGCATTGCAACTGATTCCAACTTTTAAATGCTGCCAGAGGTTGTGAAGAGGGGAAGCAACTTTTAAGAATCATAGTCTTAAAACTATAAATAAACATGGTTGAGTGGGGCTAGCAGAACTGAAAGAAAATTCCTCAGGAGAAAGAATATGGCATTAATAGGTGTGGTCACTTCCAAAGGAAGGCAGAGATAGAAGAAGGGATTTAAAGATTTTCAGGATGAGAAACTAACGATCTCAGAAAACACAGGAACTTTACTTTTCCCTTTCCCACCTTCCAAACTTAACAGAAAAATTCTACACTGAAAAGTGTTAAAGCATTTGAAAATCTGAAACTGTTTTATTTTCAAAGATGTTGCTAAGATAAGAGTTCATGGTTAGGTAACTTTGCTATGAGGCTTATATTTGTTTCCCAAAAAAGAGTTATAATATACCCAGTAAAACATATCTTGTCACAACAAATTTTTTTTCCACACCATTTCCACACAAGTCATGAAAAGTAATACAGCCTTACTGGAAAGCAATTTGACACCAAGCTCCAGTGTAAATTATTCTCCATTCAACCATTGCTGCTGATATTTCAAAATGCAAATACTATTTGCATAATGTTTAACTATGAGAGTTAATTTGAAACACAAGTTGGCTAAATGTCTATTAATTCTTAAAACTAAATATAATGTAAAAAACATTTTACCCAAACAACTAACCTTTAAAAAACCTACCACTTAAAAAACCCATAGATTTGTTTATACAAAAAATGTATTAATTTTCGGCCTTCTATATATATTACAAAATGTATATATGTAAACTTGAAGACCATTGATTTCTTGGATAATTTTGTCAGTTCCATATTTTTCTGTTGGAGTTCTTGGAATTTTTTTCCCTTTTAAATTTTCTCCTGTATTAACACCGCAAAGATAGAACTTCTACCCAGTAAAGAATTAGGCAACAGAAAAAAAATCATCTGATATGTCAAAAGGGGACAACTCATGTCATGCTCAGGAGACTTTTGTAATTGCAGAAAATTAAACTGGATGGTGTACCACAAAGAATAGGTTTGTTTTACTATTTCAATTCTGTTGGGTGCTGAATGTCTTCAAATTCCCCTGAAATCAGCTCTGAAGCAATTCTCTGAAGAAATTCTCAGCTACCACATGCTCTCACTTGAGAAATTCTATGCCTCTTCCACAGTGAATACATTCCGCCTTGTACCAATGCTGAACAAAAGTGTCTGCACTAAGTACGACATTTTCCTCCACAAATGGAATTAGTTCCAGGCTCCTACGCACGGAACAGCTTCAGACAGTTCCCATACCTGGGCAAGGAGCTGTACTGGCGCTGAGCTTGCTGGAAACTCTCACGTTCTTCTTGCCGCTGCCGCTGCATTTGGACCTCTACTGACACAGAGTGCCTGCCACTCTGTGAGTATGTCTTAGTGTTTGGCTACAAAACAAAATTGAAAAATTTCTTAAACAGAGCAGAAGAATACCCACAAAAGATCCATCATTTAAATTGCTCTTGTACAAATACAGCGATATTTGTTTCAACATGCAGTTCAAGTAGCTCTTTCACAATAATTAGGTTAAATTCTGACCCATAACAGTGGCCTGTGCTACAAATTCTGTTTCTGACCTACCATTTCTGAGATGTATCAGGCAAACAATCATCCAGAATGGGTTATGCTTTTATGGCAATGCTGTAATTTAAATTAAGTTGGTGGAACAGATTTTCTGACTCTCTAAGTTAGCCAAGCCATGGTAGTGCTAAGTTCTACACCCCATGAGGATTTGAGGTGGGAAGGAGCACAGCAGCTCCTTTCAACCTTACCAATACACTCAAGTGATTCTCTCCCATAGTGGAACCATCCTTTTCATTTTGGCCCAGAGACAGGGAAAACATCTTCTGGTTCAATTTGATCAAGTAGATAAATTCACCAAGTCTCTTTTGGACAGTGAGGACTCCTGTATCTCTGAGTAGGATCTTAATGAGGTGACAGTTTGAAATGTTGAAGCCAATACTAAGAGCAAGTGAAAATGGGTGGTCTTTCTGGGAATAGGGAGTACTACCAGTCAATATCTGACAGAACAGCTGGATTCAAATTTTGGAACATGGAAAAGTTTACTTTTGTAGAGATACCACTTTTCATTTCATGGTACTACTTTCTTCAGATTTTGTGATTTCATTTTGCAAAATAGAGCATCACAAAAGTCAAAGAATGCTATGGGCTTTTCTTGTTGTTTTACTAATAAGGTTTTGCCTACAAAGCAACCAAGCATTATTGTTTTTCTCCTGAATATTAACAGTACTATTCAAAACATGTAAGTTTAATCATGGGGAGGTTAGGAGCATAACCACTTGTCTGAGCCTGGGACTGAAACAGCTTGTCTCAGGCTTGCTTTTAAAAGCACATTTTGCCTTTTTATCTCTGCCTTTCCATCTCTGCCTTTCCTCAAAACAAACATCTCTTGTTTTTTTCCATTATAATTTATGCAGCAGAAAGAGATTCTAATGGCTCACAAATATATGCAAGATAAAAGGGTTTTCAAAAGCTTTGCACATTGAAGACAAGTTTTAGAAACTAGAAAGTTGTCATTTGTGACATAAGTGTCTTACTATAGTCATGTACCGCAGGTAGCCAGAAACAACAAGTTTTAAACAGGTGTACAACTTTTAGAAACTTTGTTCTCAATGAGAATACACTTCAGACAGAGCATCAGTCTCAGCTCAGAATTTAACAGATACAATTTTCCCATTAGAAGAACATTACTGGGTGAAAGAATCAGAATGTGAAAGCACAGACTAGGAATAACAGTGAACTTATTTAAGAGAATCCTGAATGCAACAGTAATCTCTATGTCAGAATGGGTTTACTCTGTAGGAACATCAGTAAAACAGCATTTCTAATGAAAAATGCTTTAGGAATGGTGAGATGAAGCAACAAATTGAGAAAACAGAATCATGTGTCAGCCTTGTGGGAAATTTTCTTAGAGATGAATAAGCTGTACATATGTATGTCCAAACCAACAACCCCCACAGAGATTTCCTACTATATTAAATAACGGCAACACATACAGAGCAGCATTTCAGTTATTGCATATGTCAACATTTCCAACTTTCTTGACTTTATTGAGTCTTCTGACATTTGGTATTTTATTGAAGGGCTCAGCTTATGGAAGGGAGTGATTACCTGAAAATCACAAGGTTTATTTGTGAATTCTCTCCTGTGTGGTTATAAGCAGCTTACAGCAAACCAGAGGGAAACTCAAAAGTTCCCATATCAACTTCCCCATAAAGAATGAAAACGTTTAAACTAAGATTTTACAGCCAATCTCTTCATTTCATGGGTTTCACTTCAACAACACTGGAAAGCTTGCAGCTACACTATGTCATATGTGAGAAAGTAGTTATCACAGATAAGACATGAAATCAGAATTGCTTCTCTTTATTTGAAAACAGTTTCACTTTGTTCAGTTGGCTGTAAATATTAAGGAATGTGACAGTACAGAGAATGGTTACATCACCAAACAGGTAGAGATAGGATTGAGCTGCTGCTTAGTTTAGGTTTATACAAGACAATAAAATGCATCATCTAGAAAGCACACACACGTGTGGAGAGATGAAGTTACCACAAAAGCCTGTAGTAAAGTGCCAGAGGCTCTGAAAGTCCTAATGGAGTAGGAACGGACTAATATCAAAATGTAACTTCAGAGATATTTCTTTTTAATGCACAGAGCAACCAATGGTTCAGTAGTGGCAGGAGCTGTCACTCCTGTCTGCCTGCTGTAGTGCATGTCCAGAATGACAGGATCTGAGGAGTGAGGTCTGGATTCTCTGCAGTTCACAAAGAATTTCAACTAATGGACAGCATTTATAATTTGATGGGTCTAAAGGCAAACATCTCAAATCCATTATCTGATTTACTGAAGGTAGGAATACCTGTATGCCCTGTTAAACTAAGAGGATTTGCACTACTTAACTAATCTGGAAAGGACACATATTTAGTCTGAATGTTGTTCACATCTACAATAAGCTGTTCATATAATTGAATCTATTATCTTATTTCAAGTATCCAAAAATATGTCAATGAGACATAAAAATACTCTCTTTGTATGTAATCACATATTCCATAACATAACATATATACACACAGACAGGTACATTCAACCATCTTATTAATGAAAAGGCCTTTCTTTCAAACCTTTGCATTCAAAGCCTCAGTGATACCATTGTGAATGACCTTGAGATATGGTTATGAGGATATAAAGACTTAATATATTCAATTTTGGACCCTTAACTTGCTCAGTAAAATGCAAATCTCCATACAGTGATATAACTTTTCAATGTGCTGTTGATTAAAGTAATTAAACAAAAATATTTATATAATAAGTAACTTTAGTCTTCAAAAACTAATAGGTAATTTTGTCTCAGTTCTCATAGTATGCTTTTATACACATATATTTTTATAAAATATATTCCTAAACACATCTATATAAATGCCTAGCCCATTTATGTTAGCATAAAATGGAGAAAATTAAGAAAAACAATTAAGAAAAAAATAATGTTGCATTATTTTCAGATCTTTCAACAGCAACAAAAAAATTTATACAAGGAACACATGTAACACAGTAATTTTAACACTGATATCAACACAAGGCTAAGTACAATTATAACAACCTGAAACCATCCAACAAAGCTGACAACAGCTCGGTCCTCACCAAACAGATTGATAAGAACTCTGGCCTTGCTTGCAATGAGATGTATGACAAGCATTGACCTTTTAAATTAGGATGTGGTCAAGGCCACAATAACAACCAAGTCTGAGTTATACAAATAAATGTATGTTCATGTCTTCCACAATACATTTAATTGGCAATGATAGTGCATTCAGCATTGTTAAACAATATTCAATATGTAAAATTGTGCTTTAAGATAGATGAAAATACATGGCTCTCTTCTCAAAGAGGCATTAATTTAAAACCAGGGCTGCAAAGTTAAAAGTTCCTACTTTCTCACTTTATGTAAACAACATTTTTTCATGTTACAGGGAATGTACCCCCATGGCTCACATTGCAGTGACCATTATCAGCAGTCCAAGGCAGCATATTTTAGGGACAAAGTTCTAGCCTCTCTTTTCCTACCTATCCCAGGGGCTGCCCACACAGCTTCTGTCCCCGCAGAGAGGCATTTCTACCAACACAGGGTAGTTCTGCGTGGCGGCAGCATGGATCCCTCAGGAACAGCACAGATCAAACCTGCCACTGAATTACAGAGAGGAGATCATGGGGACCATCCAGGGCACTGTTTTTTCAGGGAGATCCAACCAGTTCAGGTGATAGGAAATCTACCAGTGTCAGTGACATACCTATCTGACAGCCTACAGCCACAGGGACAAGCTGGGAGAAGTGCTTACTCAGACTCAGAACATTTTGGGTTAAGTAAGAAATAGTTAACGGGGACATTACTAAAGGAGCAATTCCGTTAGTATTTTCCCAGTTATTAAAAAAGACCATTATTTAATAATAATATAAATGTGCTAGGTTTTTTTTTCCAGATTAAGCTGTGTGTTTAACCAAGAAGTTTCAAGTTCACCTGGGAAGTTGGCAGGGACAAGGCCCCCCCCAAAAGTCCGCGGTTCTCATAGTGCAGCACTAATTAGAAATAGATAAGATTAAATGACCTTGCCTGCTTTATGCGTTAAGGTACTTGGCACAGATGACAGACAATCCAGTAACTGTGTATATCAAAATTCAGAATGATAAAAAACATTCAGTGTTTCTGAGAGATGTCCTTGAAAACTATTTTTACTTCTGTCTTTGTATTTATGTTGCTATGGTGAACAGAACATACAGCAATATGTCTTAAAATTGCCAACAGGTGTATGTATTAACTCAAACAACATATAATAAGAAAATCCCATCCCTTTCTGTACCTTTCTGTGGTGTAGGAAAGCTGAGCAGTATGGAACAAAGATTTCTGTTCTGTCTTAGGAGCAGTAGAAAGAAATTCTTCAGTACAGCAGAAACAAACCACTAAGCCCTGAAATTCTGCTTGAGGTGTTTATGCTCACCGTATGCCTGTGAACTATAAATATGTTTGTTTACTAACTAAAATGACTTAATTTCTTTTAAAAATCTTGTTCTCTTTATTTTTTAATTTCAAATATATTAGTAGATTAATGCTAGTGGGTAACAAAAGGTTAAAATACAAAATGTTACAGTTAGAGCCTATATCTTAGCAAAAAAATGCTGGTATTTTATTAAATCCTTTGCAGATTTGATAAAAGGGATATTAACTACTCAGCTAAGGAGAAACTACCTGTGAAGATACTGCCCTGCATAACTTTGGTTTCCTCTCTGAAACAAATTGTGGGATAGGAGAAACTGCAATTTAGCTTCTAAGGTTTTTGTCTACTGCAATACTCCATTAGATATTGCCTAATATGTTGCATAAAATATCCTAAAATAGATGCTTGAAATAGATTAATAATAGAAGGAATTATTACACTACTTCTCCTTCTCATTAATGTGTTGAGTAATTCTACATATACTATAAAGCCTGATATAAACTTTACAATGTTTGTATTGAATTAAGTCTGTTATTCATTTTTTCAGGTAATATTAATATGCTATGGTTGAAGTTACAGCAATAAAAATTAGACTTTTGTTTTTCCTAAAGAATTTTAGATTATTTAAAATTTAGTATGGCTTCGAGAAGGTCAAGGACTTGACTACTGGGATAAGAAACAAGTATCTCAAACAGATAAAAAGGATTTTTTTTCCTATAGAGACAAAAACTACACTCCAACAAAGAGCAGAAAAAACCAAAGCATAGACCCCAAATTTTCTGAGCCTTTATTTATCAGGCCATGTATAAATATATTATTAGGACTCCTGAAGTCTTTCCTCCATGAAAATCATGTAATTATTTATTTTTCACAAATCTGTGCATGTAATTAAAGCTACACTCAGACAAGTCAGGTAATGTATATATTATGACCCAGTTAGCTGTCACCTTTAGAAAATAAAGTATCTTTTTATTTGACTCCTAAATATTTAAAGTACAGTTTGCTCAGCTGCTCTCTCAATGCCAATCTTTTCCCATCATTCAAATAGATCCAGGATGACTGGAGATGAATGTATTTGTGAATGGAATTTGCCACTTCCCACTTTCAGTACAAATTATTGTATTGAATCTGATGAAATAAAGCACCAACTTTTGTCCCTCAAGCATCTTTGTGGGCTTTTTTGGATCACTGGTGTACTTCTACAAGCTGGACTGGCAAGCAGCTGCAGTGTTTTCCATGGATTTAAAATGCTCTTTTTTAAAATTGGATTGTTCACTCCCATGGCATTTAGGGCTACAGAGCTGTGCTTTTGTTGTTGAAGTAGGGGGGTATGTCTGTTAATCAAGATGTGACTAGGCAAAAATATAAGATATGGAACAAATTACAGCAAAAGTCACCCAAAGCCTGGGACTGGTACAAGGTAAACCTCAGCAGACCTAAAACAACCCAGAAAAGCACAGAAAAGAGAGGCTCAGGTTTGGTACCAAACAGAAAAATCAGCCGCAAAAGAATCCTTATTGGTATAAAAATGTCATAGCAACAGCGAGGGCCTTAAATATTAGCAGACACACTGTAATTTCAGGCAGTTCTACATGCCCAGATACACATTTCTGCAAATTTTGACTGGAATTAACACCAGCAGGATTAAAATGGATTAATCAAATTTCTTGTTATTTTTATCTTTTTTTTCCATGCAAGATCAGGCCAATAGTATTGTCCTTGAAAGCCTCTTGTACCTTGCTTTTTGAAACATGCACAATAAAAAGCACTATATAAAAGGAAAAAAAACCTGCTATGAAGCCTGAGAAAGTCATCTTAAAATAAACAAAAGCAAAAATCTCTTCTATAAAGCTTTCAGTTAGCTGCAGAACTAGTGAAATTTAGAGACGGCTTGATGTTGCAACATTTAGGCAGTTATTTAAGCCCTAACAGTGTGTCATTCAAATGGCCTTGAGCAGAAATGTTATGCTGCATAATAGACGGTGTCATCTCATTCCAGCGCTATCACTTTTCGTGTCTGTTAAGCTGCCTGATGCAGTGTGAACACTCACAGGCAGTCAAGTACTTTGTTTACTGGCAGGACAAATACAGTGGGTCAAAAAGTCCAGCGCTGTTGCATTGCTCATGGACAGAGAAATGACCTTCACCTGGTGGGCACCAGCAGAAAGGGATGGGCCGGGCACCCACGGGTACCATGCAGAGCCAGCGTGATGTACTGCTCCATGGAATGAGATCTGCCTCCAACCCAGGGAGCAGACTGAGGGTATCCGTCACAGGTAAACGGACTCCTGTGTCACAGGCCATTAATAATCTGGGAGGAATTGAAGTTGGTGAGGTTTACGGGACCATTTTGATAATATATTAGTGGGTTTCTGAGGCACTGAGCTCCTCTGGATACTCTCAGAGCTGCCAGATTTCCATCAGCATCCATTACTTACACTGCAAACTTCTTGTTCTTTTGTACTTCCTTAAAGTAACCAACAGTCCCACATCACATCAGCACTTTGCTCCCTATCCTCAACCATCCCATCAGCTTGTTAATGAGAAACGCAAACTACTTATCACCTCGTAGCACACACTTCTCCAAGGAAGGGTTTTTCCTCTCTTTCTATCCAAACCAGGTCGGAGTTGGCTGCTGTCTTGTGGCTCAGAGGCTTCTCTGTATGCAAAGCTTTTTGTTCATATAGGCTGCACAACCCATCTCCCTCAGGTGAAAACACTTTTTTCAACAATGGCCGCAAACAGGTGCACTTTGCACTCCTGTGGTTTGGAACCAACAGCTCACAGACGGAGAAGACTGAAAAGACACTGATGAATGTATCTAAGTATTTTTCTGCATGTGTATTATAAACCAATTTTGCATTTTTTTTTTGTGACATTGGTATTTAACAATACATCTGGATCTGTTTTGAGAGGTTGTCTTAAGAAAGTCCATAATTTTTGACTAACATGTTAAAGTAGTACAACACATTCCTGAAGAGAGAGGGTTATGGCTCTTTAATACTGAAATGACTGTGAACTGCTAAAATGGATGAGATCATTGCTTTATCCTTTCCAAGCATTGTGATCTTCAAGGCTGGAGCACACGATGGAAAACAAAATTATAAGTCAAATAGACCCTAGGCAACTTTTTTTCTAAAGTACTTATCTAAAATAAAACATTTGGTCACCTATGTATTTAACAACAGAGCAGCTCTCACAAAAGCAACAATAAGCTTCAGAATGAATATTAATACATTAAGCTGAATTAGTCACTTTGAGCTCATTTGCATGATCTGTAGAAGGGGAGTAAACAGAGAGATACCATTTGTTTGAATAAGAGAAAATAGAAAGGTCAGTGTTCTGACCCACAATTTAGGAAATTATTCCATTCCTAAGGTAATCAGTCTGTCATGCAAATAATTCCCTTCTCGCTCATTACAAGAAACTATAATAAAAGCCAAGTTGACTGTCTAAAGTTGCTATGGCATTTAGATATACAACAATTTGGCCCATGACCTTCAGTAGTTAAGTTCCCAAGTCTGCAAGAGCACAAGCTTTTCTCATACACAGTTTTCCCAAGAATGTTGCTCAAATCTCTCGTTTGGAAACTAAACAGTAGCTGATATGGATAACAGAAGGTATCAACTACAACCAGCCCCAATCTATCCCAAACAGCTAAACTATCCCTGTGACGTGCTATCACATTATCTTCCACACCTCAAATTGAAAGTGTCTGGTCATAAGAAAAAATGTTTATATTCTTTATTCAATTTCAGAGGAAGTCAGATGTTTTCTCACGCAGGAAAAGAGAAGCTTATGTCCTCATACTGCTGTTCTCAGTGACTTCATACACGGAGATGTGACTCTCTGGCTGTTCTCAGCTCGGTCTTGTGTGCATGGCAATGCTGAGTAACAGTAACTCACCACCCTCACCCACTTCAGAGGAAGCTATGAGAGATTCTTCTGTTGTCATCATATGGCTCCCACTTTTTTGGGAACACAAGCAAGTTGTTCACTGTCTTTATCATGAAATTTTCAACAAAATTGCAGGTTTGGTCCCATATTTAAAGGATCCTAATTTAGGATATGTAATTGATTAAAAAGCAGCACTAATTCATTCAATTATGTTAATCAAGATAAGCACATGAATTTAAATAATTGTATCACATCATTAAATCAGTTTGAACGGATTTAGAAGATCAGTTACAACATATATCTCGAACTGTCTCAGCTAATGTAAGTGTCAGAGTGGTACTATTGTAAAGCAGGCTCTCTTTTACTGTGAAAAGACATAGTTCTACCTTTTAAGAAAATAACTAAACATGGTGATGTTGCTTCAGAGAAAATACCATTTACAAGGTTACATCTTCTATTATTTATTGTTAGTATGTATTTTATTCTGGTTTTCCTTGAAAATTTCAGATCAATAGATACTGCCTTTGAGACAAAAAAAATCCAGCCAGTAACTCACAGTGTCAAGGGTCTAAACACAGAGCAAATAATGCTATCTGCACACATGACAGATGGCTGAAGAAGTTTGGAAATGAAGTAAACATCAATGAACCAAAAATGGGGATCACAGCAAGGGCAGAAGCATGGAGGCAGAGGACCCTGCCTCCCTTTTGGTCTGCTCCCAACTGGCCCAGGAACAGCAGGAGTCAGCCAAGCTTCCCAGATTTGACAGGCCCCGCACACTTACCCACGGCTGCTCAAAACTGTAAGTGCGTCTCCTGTCTTCCACGTCCTCGTCTTGCTTTGCTTGCTGGAACTCCTGTCTCAGGCGTTGTATCCGGTCGTGATTGTTGGGGGTCGATCTGTTGCTAAAAGAGGAAGGATGGAAATGATCAGTATACTTGGGAACTGTCACCTGTGACTGGGACTGCTACTGCAGTGCAGGACTACAGACCTAAAAATAATTTACAAGCATTTAGTACAAAGATCTTTAGTTTTCTTAAGATTATTAATGCTGTTTGTATTATAAAGAAACTTCAGATGCTGCAAGGACAAGACAATAAGGATATTTCTAAAAAGTTGTTGGCACCTTTTCACTATATGTCACTCCTTGAGAATGAAGAGGAATAGATATACTAGTGTCAGACTTAACATAAAGGGAAATTAAAAGTCCTAATGATCTCTGCTACTGAATAAACAAGAAAGATACTTTTCCCCAATCAATAAACTGTAGTACTGTCTGATCTTTATTCACATCAAATTAATTACAATGTCTAAAGGCTCTACCTATATAAAATTTGGTTATTTTCCCCAATCAATAAGAGCCTGTCATCCCTTACTTCTGTTTTTAACAAGTCTTTTAAATTGATCAGGCTGAAAGCATTAAAAGGCTTGGGGGCCAGTAAAAAGCCGTCCATTTGACAGGGCCCTAGGCAGAATGGATCCAGGCAGCAGACAAGAGCTGGCTTCACTCGGCCCCCACAGACACTGGTGGGCTGGGGAGGGCTCAGTCCCAGAGGCACTGATACAAACTGACACACCAAGAAACTTCAATCCTTCAAACCCATCAGTTTTTTCACAATGCCTAGTAATCCACGCTCCATAGTGCAGGTGTATGTGAAACCATAGTGAAATATGCACAGGAATGGTTTATTTCATGGGGCAGGGGGAAAGTGGGTATTTATTAATCTTGTTGACATTTTTCCATCTGTGCAGCTCATACCTGACCCTACAACCCCACTCTTTCAAAGATGTAATTTGGGAATCACAGAAAGCCTGACAAACAAATATGTTATATCAAGACTAACCAGAAGCATTTTAATCTCTTCTTGTGGACTTCTTGTGCCCTGCATTTCGTTGTTTATTTCAAAAGAGCTGATGAGGAATGGACAGCTATTACTTTGTTTCAAAAGAGAAATCTGCAGAGAGACAATGGAAACCAATTCCATAGATTTCTTTTCTGGGACACAGGGTACAATAAAACACAGTGAATTTATATCCTGTGTATGTATGAAATTTATATCCTGTCTCGTATGAAAAGAGACAATTCTAGAGACCATTTGTGATTGTTTTCCATGTCTTTAGGGACTGGTAGGTGCAGGGGACTGGAGGTTGTAGATGTTTGAGACGTTACCTCCCACTCTTTTCAGTGCCAATAAATAGTGTTTTTCAGTGCTTGGTTGGCCAGACAGAAAAATTGGCACGGTTCTGGCAAAGGCTAATTTTTGAAGTGGTTTGGGTTGACTTTTTTTTAATTTATTTGAAACCAAAGGCAAAGAAAAGGAAGGAGTTCAGAGAAGTGTTTTCTTTCGTTTTTTTGTTGTTGTTGTTGTTGTTGTTTTTTGGTTTTTTTCCCAAATGGGAGCTTTAGGAAATGCTTTATTTGTAGAGTAAGTCAACTTCTACGTGCAAATTACCCTTTTGAAAAGCACAATTAAAAGAAAGCTTAATTTAGAACAGGTGGAAATGAAACACTGGTATTTTCAAAATTTCCACTTCATTGTAGGTGTGTTGCTAATTTTATTTCCTTAATTCAACTTCATTTTGTGAAACAGCTTATCTCCATTTGCAGTTTTATTTTATGTAAATTTATTCCTTATTGTCAAATTCTGCCCAGCTTTACTACAGAACCACTTGTTTTCTTCCCATACATTGCTATACACTTCACATTTTAAAGGGATACATCACAATCCAACACAAGACATACAAAACACTTTTGAATGATCTGTCTGATTTTTAAAACTGGTATTGTTAATTCAAGATACAACTAGTCTGCTGCTTTCTACACAGACGGGTGTTTTCTGCATGATAAATTGCACTTAAAGAAGCAAAAATATAGTAAATATTAATATTTCAGGTGTAAGAATATATTTTTGAAAGAGAAAAGTCACTGGACTTCTGTGCAAAAATTACTAGAAAAGTGCCATCCATAGATACCTTGTAGTACTCAAGCTGATGGGTAAATAACCAGTGTCCATAATCAAGGTTGTTTCACACTCCGAGGGATCACAGCGCAAAGTGACACTGAAGCAGTTTATCCAATGGCAAACAGAAGGTAAACCCTAAAAGTACTGCACTAAACCTTGTGTCTTGTACTGGATACTCCGTACCAGCCCCAAAACGGGCTACTGGAAGGGTTGTTACAGGTCTGAGCGCTTCTGTACATTTTGCGATAGTTATTCATTAAAACAATTACATTATCAGAGGAATAGCAAGAAAATGCATAGTGCCCATGCCATGAAGCCAAAATGTGTCTTTTCCCAAACAGCAAATGCATGAACTTGACACTCTCTACACTGCAGAGAGGAATAACAAAGGACATGGAGGATCCTGGGATTTATGATCAACTTTTCTCCAGACCTAAGAATATTTTAATGCCAAAAAGAAAAAAAAAAAAAAACCCACACACACAAAAAAAAGACATGAAAAAAGAAGTCAAGGTGATTTAAGAAGTTATTCAAACTTATTAAAGTTTTGATAATAGCAGAGAAGATAAATCTTTTAACAATATTTCTATTTTGTCTGAAAAGCAAGGGACATGACCCAAATTTAGAAAACTGCAGAAGAAGTGAATTATAAAAAGGACTATTTCACAGAAAAGAAAGAGCAAAATTAGAAAGAGGCATTTCTGTATCTACTCAAATTTCTTTGTGCTCAAAAAGTCTCTAAGAAACAGAAAGTGAGATCAAGACAGTGAGTTTATAATAACAGTAAAAATGAAATATTTTTATTTAGAAGAGGAAAAGGCAGACAGCAAAGGAGGCACTAAGACACATTTCTTAAAAGATCATTTGAGGGCTTAGACTATATCTTAGATTGGCCTCCTTTGGTTTTCATTTCAGCCTTGTTCTGATTCTCTAGGTTAAACTATAGCTCCCTTAACATTCTCACCACTGAGGGCTTGCAGATCACTGTCCCGTCCTGCCATGCCACCTCTTTCTTTTCATGCCTCTCTTCATCCAGTTAATCATCATCAGTGCTTTTTTTGCTGGTTTTTATGTCTCCCACTGCACTCCCTCTGCACTCAGGGAACACTGGGTACACCCACTTGGTATCTCATTCAACTCCCAATTCCCTTCCAGAAGGAGGGAAATGCAAAAATCATAATCACAAGAGAAAACTGTCACCAATAAAATTTTGGAGTCAACAGTGCAAACCTAACTTTATTCCTTTTCAGGTCCCAAGATGCTTTATCTACAAATCTTTATGTAAGTCACATCTTTATCCCTTGAGACAGAGCTAAACAAATTATATCCAGTGTGAAGTGTCCTCAGCCAGTCTAAAGCAAAATTAATTTTGACTTATCGGATGAATTGACCCAAGAGAGGTAGGGTCATATCAAGAGACTACTAGAATGCAGGTTGCAGATGTTCTTGCTGCTTAAATTCCCCTTTGTGGGTGCATGGTGCAAGTCCTCAAAAGTTCAGTTAAATGTGCCATGTTTTGTTTGAGTCCTTCATTCAAATGCACTGAAAACCTGAAGGCAGACCCACCTCAAAGAATTCAGGACTATTAGCAGGAAGGAAGGAGTTAAACTTGAAATCCATCCGAAGTCTATTGAAGATTTGACCTATGGTAGCTTTAAAATTTTTAGCAAAACCGGAATTACAACTCTCTACAGTAACCACAGCTTGCCCAGAGAGCCTTCCCTTATGCCTACTTAATAACAGGATGGCTGTGAATTTACAGAAGACAATTAGCACCTCCTAGCATCAGATACCAGTGATGTTCTTATATCAAAGTGCTCTCAACATTAAACGTTCTTAACACAAATAAAATTCAAGGAAAGGCTTTTAGGGCCAAAGTTTACTTGGGTTGCAAAGCATCTGTGCTTTCTTGTATCACAGCTCTACTTGGCACCCCACTGCCTTCCATCTGCAGATGGCACATTTCACAATCAGTTATTTTGTGAGTGCTGCTTCAAAACACACCACCACCAGCACTAAAAACGCAAGGGTAAGCAAGGCTTAGATAGGCCAGGGTGTCACATATTTCCAGAAACAAGCAGTTGCAGCAATGGCCATCCGAGTCTCAGATCATTAAGCAATGTCTCAATGTGATGTCATGCACTGATGTGCAGAGCTGTATTCCTTTCAAAACAGTCAGATTTTCAGTGTGATAAAGTAGACACAAACATGCTACTGAACAGGGACGACTAAAGCTTTGGAAAAAAAATTTATTGGCCTGAAAAAGCCTGGAAAAGGGTCTTAACAACACCACCAGGCAGTTGCAACTTGATTAGAATAACCAAAAGGTTAATAAACAAGCAGTGTTCTTTACACCTTGAAATCTTCTATCACACAACTGAGCTGCTAGGGCCTTGCTGGCCTGATTGGCTGCTTAGATCTCTGAATAGCAGTAATAAAACACAGATGGGTTCTTATCTGCTTCAAGCTGGCAAATAACTATCACCCATTTGTATGATATAAATTCTTTTTCGTTTGAACAGATTACTTGTGTCATATTAAAAAGGAAGGTCTGAATTTGTATCTATGTCTGTTTACACACAGAGAGGAGCAGGCAACAAGTTTATTTTCACCACACTGAGGATTGACAATGCCCTTGCTCTGGTGGCCATGCCTCATCAGAGGCACACATCCTTCCCAAAGTACAGGACTAACTGAACATCTACAAAATTGGCCCCTTTCTTCATCACTTGAGCAGGATGAACCAGACCAACAGAAGGCAGACTGGTAATAATCTAATACAAAAACTTCTGCTACATTTACTGGAACTCAAGCACCCTCTCACCACGGTGCTTAACCTCAAGCAGATGGATTTGTCTGTTTTGGATGGCCCTTGAGGGTGAATAAGAGGAAACTGTCAAGTTATTTCAAAAAGTCATAGACATAAAATAAAATGAAAGTGTGCCCTTTACCAGTCTAAAGTTACCACCACGTCCCAGTGCGCAGTCTGCTGGTTTGTTCACTTTAAGCAGATTTGTTAACCAGCAGTGACACAGATGACTGTGCCCGCACAGCGCAGGGCGATGAGGGCTGAGCAGCAGCACAGTTTGTACTGTCTCCTTCCTGCCACCCACGTGCCAGAGCAGGTTGGTCTTTTCTTATCATTTTGTTCTGTGATTTATTTTTTGACATCTAAATGCCACTCCTCAGGTTTAAGTTAGTGTAACCGATTTGGCTGCTCCTCTCCTTCCATTGTGCCCTACATATGGTCCTTTTCCGAGACATCAGGGAAGAGATTTTTCATGAACACATGGATGTTAACACATACAGACACGGTACACAAACAGGAGCACCCATGGACGGTGCTGTATAAAAGAGCTGTTATGTGATTACGGAATTGCTACAATCAGTCTGAGAAAAAGATTAGCCGAGCAAGAGATCAAATTTGTTAGACTACAAATGTACTCGTAGCATGGTTGTAACCTGGAAAGAGGCATAAAAAGCCTTATTCCACACTACTTTTGTTTTTCTTAAGTGTCAAGAATTTATTGGGAATAAGGCATAAAAAGGTAGGGGGAGAGGTGTTAAAAACCAAAAAATGTATGAATTACAAAACTGCAAATAAAAATAGTTTCTCTGCACAAGCTTCATTAAGTTTTACCAGCTAGTATCTTGGGTTTTTACACTCAAACCACAGGTCATAAATTCACAGTAAATCCCCCATATGTTCACCAAACACCTGAATTCAATTTCTCTTCTAGTTGTAAGAAACTAAATGTGCAGCTCAAATTAATTATGCATGCAAAGCTAGTTTCTAACAAGGGCAGCTTCTTGCATGCTGAAGGATATACATTCTATCCGAATTTTTTTTCCCCCAGATCTCTTTCAATTTTGGCTTATTCTACTGTTCGCAAGATTATAAAAATCATCCTCTCTTGCCATTTTGTATTTGCTAAATGAACACAGAGCTTTATATATCCTTTAAAGTCTGCAGATTTTAAAGGCAGTTAAATTCAGGGATTGGCTTAATGTGACAGGCAAGATATCACATGTTACCTGTACACATACCTACACACTTCAGCATAGTAATTCCATCAAAACAGGATTTAAACGTTAGGATTTATGTCAATATGTATGCATTTGAAGTCAGCTCATTGGGAATTTTAATGTCATTCCAGTTTACCTACACAGTTGAAGTTCATCAAGTGCAATACCATGTAGAAGTACCTAAGTCTCCAAACGCACTCTCTTTCTTCAGTGAATAAAATTAATTTCCAAATTTTGACATTGTGTTTAGATGATAACTTTACACATTTTCAACAGAGAAAATAATTAAAAAATAATAAGCTACACCTCTCTTCTCTGGATTGAAAAGGTATCCTCAAATGCTCTAAATTCAGCACTTGCTTCTGATGTGATGGCTATAAACAGTGTGGAGAGGTGGAGCTGATGGGGAGGTCACATCACCGCAACAGTCTCTTCAAACTTTTCAGACTAGATTTCACTTTGAGTCCTTCTGTGGCCCTTCTATAGCAGGGCCATCATTTTACAACCAGTGAAATGCAAAGAATGCACCCAAGACCCTTTTTAT
This sequence comes from Dryoscopus gambensis, assembly GCA_013389985.1. Classification (NCBI taxonomy): domain Eukaryota; kingdom Metazoa; phylum Chordata; class Aves; order Passeriformes; family Malaconotidae; genus Dryoscopus; species Dryoscopus gambensis. The sequence continues at coordinate 20,883 of WEIT01021771.1, forward strand.
TGCCACCATCACTCTTCCTTATTAGCCTGTCAGAGCCTGCACACCGGAGACTGAAATCCAGTCTTACTTTTCAGCGGAATTCTTCTACTCAAAGGAAAAGCAGAGCTTTTAGGAGCTTGCTATAAACATCTGAAAGCAGATACTCAGCTACTGGGTTATCACACAGTCTAAGCCTTACTTTAGAGCTGTTAGATTTTGCAGATACAAGCCAAGCCAATTTTCAACCACATGCAACTTGTTACAGCCGTTGTCATAGGGTATTGCATTTTCTAAGTTAGAAAAGAAAAAAAGGAAAAGAAAAAAGAGAATACCACAAAACCTAAAAGAAAATACAAGGCATCTCACAGTGAATTTCTTATGAGAATGCTAAAGAAATAGCAGAAATACCCAGGGAAAGATTTAATAAATCATGAAAAAAAGAAAATTAAAAAATACTAGTGATCAAGCAAGGGAGAAATTTGCAGGTTTGATTCTAGATGACATACAAAATTACTTCAGAGTTAGGTAGGGAGAAATGGGCTCTGACCTAAGAATGTTCCTATCCTAACTGGAACAGACAGTGATGGCTCCAGTGCTGTTAGGTCTGATGAGCATCCACAATTAGGCATCACAGGCTATTCTGTGTCAATGTGAGAGTCGCCTGGCACAGTAATACAAAGACATTTAACAAAGACCACAGAGAAGAAATCCCCTCCTGGACCTAGCTGACCATTCCTGTGCCAGCAGAAGGGATCATCCAGAAGATCCCTAGTAGGCTTCAGGCCATGTCAGCCTTTGTTTCCATTTCAGCTAATCCAGCTGCTTTGCTAGAAGCTGTTTAGGAAGAGCTCCCTCTGATCTCTCTGGATGAGACATGGGGGCAGAAACCTTCAGCAGAGGGGCAGCAGCAAGCAGCTAGGGAGCAGTCACTCCTTAAAGCACAGCAGGATTTGCAAAAAAGAACATCTGTCTGTGGCCAGCACCACCTGTGAGGTGTGAATGTTGTGACGCAGGTACAGCCCAGCTCCCTCCAGCACATCTTACACAACTCAGCTTCTGCTCTGTGCTGACATTGTGCTTTACACTATAAAATCTGCCTCAGAGCCCAACTCTAGCCAACACTGGAGTGCAGAAAAAGCATGTGTCTTTTCATGGCAGGAGTCTAGCAATATTAAAAAATAGAAAAAAAAATTATTCTGATTGCACCATCTGATTTGAAGGATGCACCAAGAGTGATATTCAAATGATTCAAATTTTTCAAATTTACAAATCTGAGAAAGGATTTGGAAAAAAAAAAGATTATTTAAAAAATGCATCATTTACAAATGTAGTGTAAATCATGAAATTTAGCTCTGTTTCAATGCAAACCCTCACTCTAAAAGTATTTAGATCTTGTTTAATGCATTGACATAATTTATACTAGAAACCCAAAATATATTTTATGTTGTTTATTTCCCTTTAATCACAGAAAACACTTAGTAAATAGGTACCAGGGGGTTGCAACCAGCAAAACAAAACAGAATGTTTTTCACTGCTGTGAACGCTTGCCCTTAATAAAAATGACATCTTGTTTTAAAGTATTCATTAAACTATAGTATTAAGCAATGCATTGCTTGACAAACACTGATCTATGGACTAAGACATATCTTTAAAATGCCTGAACACTAAAAAAGATAATACATTACACCAAGTTCATGTGTCTTCCTCTGTCCTTACCAGCCTCTAACATAGTTATAGTATAATTATTTCTGTACTTTGACAGAGGGGCTACTGCATTATAAATCTCAAAATAATATTTTGATTGATTTTACATTATATCTTACTCTAACTATAGGCTAATTTCAAACTGCAGAATGAGAAGTTTTCCATTAAAAACAAACAAAAATGACCTGGCCTAAGGATACCAAATCTAGGTGAAAGTTTGACACAGGCTCCAAAATCTGAAACTTCAGAAGACTCCCTTTGATAGGAGTAGATCAGAAATTCTATATAAAACACAGAAAAATGTGGGATCATTGTTTTACTTTTCAAATTAGATCACTTGCAATCTCGAAATTAAACTTTAAATCTGAACTTACTGTTAAGCATTTCATCATTCAGTGCCTGTGCACACAAGATGACTCAACCAAGAAAAAAAGAAAATCAAAGCTAAGACTGATTACTTGAATTGATGCCTAAATTCACCCGACTGTTGCCTTCTTATGAAGTTTATCACCAAGATTTACACCGATTAGCATAAAAACTAATTAGGATTTTTAATTAAATATTATATGCATATGGAGAGTAGAAATAAATCTCAGTATTATATTTTGCAAAACAAATGATTTCTGGATAAATCCTTTCAGCATTGTATTTTAAAGATGAAGATTTTAGTAAATAGATCTTTTAATCATGGTTTGCCACCACACTGTCTTGATTAACTTTAAAACTGGAAATTGCTGTAAAATTACAATTGTATTTAAAAAAAAATCAATTCCAGGTAAGGACAGACAAAACCAGCAACTACCTTTTATCCAAAAGTTCACTTGGTTATTTAGTGAGTTAGGTGGAACTCAACTTTTACTACTTAAGATATTTTCAAGTTATTTCACTTATTTTTCCTCTTGGAAATGCTAAAAATGTCTTTTTCTCAGGAATTATTTTTCAGATGTATTGTGTAGAATGCCCAGTAATTGCTGAGGGTCTTGCTATGCTTTGAAACACTGGATTAAAAACCCTGAATTCTAATATTTCCTGCCACTGGGCTGTTTAGTCTCAATCCAAGTGCAGATTTCACAAACCCAAAAGTGTGCATTTCTCTTACTGCACATAAATGACATTTACTTGTAACTCCACTTCAGTATTTTGCCAACACAATTGGCCTGATAAAGACTACAGAAAAGCTAATTTAATTACCAGAGGGTAAGATGCAATTTTTTGCAACCAACTGTAATCATTTAAAAGGCAAGTATGTAGTTCAAACTACTCACCTAAACCCCTTCTAAGGGAAATACGGAGAAATAAGTTATTCCAGAGGGCAATCACAGTACTTGTCTTTGGATGCAATTATTACTCTCAAGAGCTCATTACTTTCTTTCATTGACAAGAGCAGAGAGATGGGCTCAGGATCGTTTTAGACAATTATATTATGGCAGATGAATCCAGTCTAAATGGCTAAGTTGGGCTCAAGGTAGGTGGAAAACGAATCATCCTAAGAAATCTAGTTCTAGGAATGCTTGGTAGGAGGTGATGGTCACCTGGAATAGCAGTATAACACAACACTTTAATCTTTTGGCAGAAAAACTCATTAGAATAAAACTGAGTCACTCAGTCTCTCTGTGTTTGTATTCACATAACCACAAACGGGCAAGAGCCTTTTTTAAAGCCCTATAGAAAGTTCATACAATAAACAGATCTCATTTACGTTAGTATAATTTTAAGGGTTCTTTACAGAGTACACTATGCTACTGTTTGTAATTCTCTTTTATGAAAAAGCCCTACATTTTAAGTTTGTTAAGCATATAGAAGTGTACGCACATGCCTGAGATAAGCCAGGGACTGCCACACAACAGTTTTTGTGATCAAGATCTCATCAGTATGGCTAATTCGTATCTCAACTTTTACACTACTTCAGCAAATGCTACGCAAATGCTATAAGGTTTTCTTGGGTAACATAATTGCCATATGCCTTTCAGTAAACAGGAAGAAATGAAACATATATAATAAGTAATTCCACTTAGTACATCAAATTTATTTGGCATGATATTGGCAGTACGTTACAAAGCTACAATAGTATTATTTCTCGTTGTTATTCTTGTAGTCTTAGGTTGATAATGTTTCATTTTGACACCATAATGGTGTCTCTGGGGATTTTGATGACAACGTGTTTTGACATCATGTTAAAATATATCCAAACTGATATCACTTTATTTTGTCATCATTACCTAGTTAGATTTCTAAGATACTGCTTTTTTCTGACATCTTTAATCAGAAAGATTTCAGTCCAAGTGGCAAGTGCTAAAAAAGAAAGTTTTACAGACGTTAAACCTGACTGTGTAGCACATATTACTGCTGCTCAAACTTGCACTGGCCAGACATCCCAAAATATAACAGATTAGTCACACGGTACAGGGCCTCAGATCATAAAACATGAAAATGCCTTTTCTTCTACAGCATGATAATAAATGTAATAAATTGTACTGTAATTCTATTTCAGGCACTTGAGGCAGGAGGCCCAGCAGCAAAAACGCTGCTGTAAACCAGAACCTTCTGCTGCCTTTGGAGCGTCTGACGTGCACTCGCTTCATGGGTCCCTGTATAGAAACCAGAAAATATTTCCTGAACGCTATTAAAAAAGTGAGATTTCTAATTTGCAAGCTTCACTGAAATGGAAATTGCCACATATGTGATTCTAACTAAAGAACAGCAATGCCAGTTCCTGTATGGAGCTCTAAAATGCATCTCTGGTCTTGAGCAGAGTGCAAACTGTCTAGACCCATCGAATCCAACAGAACTTTGAGAATTTATGGACATGTGAAGAGTTTCCATGACCATGACCCAGGTTTTGGGGGAAGAAATAATAAATAATTTTCAGCTCTAAGCTTCTCGTTACCAGTATGAAATTCATGGATTGACTCCGAAACAATATGCTATAGAAATGATCTGGTAAACTATCCCTGGCTGCCAGAAAGATGCACACCATACCAACTGGAACATGTCCACTTACAGCTATATCACTCCGTTTCTTCTTTTTGTTATTTACTACTTCTTCATTCTTTCTCTACAATGAATTACAGAGCAACTCCAGGGAAATCAACACATTACATGTACTAAGAAGTCTATTTATTCAGCGCAGCAGCTCAAGTTCTACTTACTAAAATGATTGCTGATAAAATCTCTAATTTTAAGCATTAATGCATAAGATTCTTCTGCTATTCAAATCTGATCAAAGAGATTAAAGAATTTTTTCTTTTCCCTGCACTCCCCTAAACCATAATACTTAACAGAAATTGCTTGTATTATCTTATTTCAGAGAGCAGGCTAGAACTGAGACAATCCCTTGATCTCAGTTCATGAATAAAGCATTTAATTGACTGCACTTGTCAAAGGACACACTAAGCATTTGATCTATACAGTAAACAAATATCTATGAAAAACAACACCCAAAACAAAAAAAAATTCCATTGCAACTCATTATTTAAGGTATTTTCTTTCCTTCCTCTCTTATTTCAAGATTAGGACTCTGAAGGCATTGATGGGATGACAGACTCACATTGAGATAAAACCAGAATTTTTCAAAGAACTGATGGCAACAATTTATATTCTAGGAAAACGGCTAATCAGGCCATCTATAATTCATACACAGCCACTCTCCAATAGAAGGAATTAATTGTTAGAACACCAGAAAACGTATAATTATTAAAGAAGTGACAGAAGGCTAAGTTGTACCCTGACATTCCAACGCTCTCCGCATCTTTTTTAAGAGTTTTCTTTGGGTATTTCCAGCAAAGAAGAACTTCTGCCAGCAGAAGAAAATTAAGCTACAGAGCTGTGAGCCTACATAACTATGAACTCAGCTGACCTGAAGAATTTGATACATACCTACAAACTGCTCTTTCATACTCCCAGAAGACAAGATGAAATATTACAAGCAAGTAACTGCAGCTATTACCATAAGCAGAACTGCACAGCCAGTTCCATTTAGTGCAAATTATAGACTTGTTTCTACTGGTATTGACCATTCTTCACTAGCCAAAATCCTAGTAGGCTGAAATGTCTGAGAGGCACATATACAAGACTATGTTAATTTTAACAAATATATTTATTTTTAAAAGTATTAAAACTATTTTTTCCACCACATTTTTTTCTACCTCAATTTTAAAGCTGAATGCAACTTCTTCAATTATCTTAAAAATTGCAATTAATTTTAAAAAAATCTTTTTCAATAGAATGAGCCTTAGTAATGCAATGAACTGTTAAGTGGCAGACTAATGAAACATCAGAAAAAACTGCACTGGTATTTAAGATTAATCTCTGAAATAAGATCATAGTAGTACTGACTATGTAATTCAAGGGTTATGTTGTAACAGGTCACGCTATTTTTTTGTCCTGTGTAACTGCCACGGTCCTGTAAAGAGGGAAGGAGTACCAGACATTGCACATCACTTGTGTAAGCACCAGCCTTTTAAAAATTACTTCTCCCACACAAATGGTAAGAGAAACTCCATGAGTATCTGTTGGAATTTTCAAAAAGAACCAAGGCAAGACATGGCTTCCAGAGAGCAGTGTATGTTTTTATGCTGCTAGCTCAGATTAAGTTCAGTTCCCATGAATTTTCTCATTTGAGCTACACAGTAATTTGCTTTCCAGGGAAACCAAAACCAGGAATTAGAGGCTATGTCAGGAAAGAATGATAAATATCCTTAGTAAGCAGGACCCACAAAGATCTGATTTTGCTGCACTTTTGCTATTTACTTTTTATTATTTTTGCCAGATTTCTGCATCATTAAGCACTACTCAAATAGCAGGACCCTATCTGCAGCAGACACTGCACAGACTGCCTACAACCAGTCCTTAGCCAAAGATTTCACAGTTTAAGAACAGATTTGCTCTTGCACAACGGAGGCACACACACATTTGTGAAATGTTCCTTTTCCCCAGGAAAAAGGCATGCAGTGAGGGCTCAGGTCAGTGACTGATTGACTGCAAAAGGAGCCAAGCTATACAGGACTACCCTGGGGACACCTAAAACCAGACAAATTTGATATTAGAGCAGGCCGCTAAAGTCAGAGTACCTGAATGAGAATAATCATCTTAGTAATGATACTTGAAGAAATTCTGTGGGATTTAAATATCATCCAAACTAATGGAGAGAGTCACGTCAAAGTTGCTCACTAGATCAGGAGCTGATAAGCACACAAGCTGGTGATGGTATCACCACGACTATGAAAAGAGCTGGCAGAAAAAATTGTCAGTGAGGTAACTACAAACTCATTTTTCCTATATTGAGGTTGAGTAGATGCTTTTTACAATCCATCATGATCGTTAAAAAGGAGAATCCTTCCTGAGACAGTTCAACCCCTCCCTCTCTTCAAAGTAGGCAATACTTACTCCAGCCACCCCTACACACATGGGAAGCGAGGTCAAGGAAGTCACAGTACCTGGGGAATTGACCTCATTTGCATCATTTTTACTGCCACTCTGATTAAGAGACAATGTAGAAGTATAAGCAACTCCCAGAAATCATTCTGGGCATTTTTTTAATCAAACGATACCTCCCTTTGTTGTGTACAGCTAAATGCTTCTTTAGCAGGGCTGTAAAAGCTGGTATTGAGACAACAATACAACTCTTTAGCTCATGGTACTTATTTAAAACAAACCAAATGGCATGTGATATTGCAGCTATGGCTCTATTACTAGTGACCAATTCAGGTTGCATTTTTCCAGTTTCATCACTCCTAGTAAATTACTTGCACTTGATGTAGACCAGGCATAAAATGAGCAGAAAACAAAACTTTGGCCATTTTAATTTAAATTCTCATAATGGCAGGTCAAATTTATGTGAACTCTTTGGTGAATTGGTTCCTTTATTAGTATCCAGTTTAATTCAAATCAGAGTCTTCTACAGAAGATTAATTAAATATTAATCAAAAGTCCAGGGCAGTCTAAGCTTCTGTTCCATTAACCTAAATGTGACTCCACACAGAACCACAATGCCTTTTTTTCCCCCTGCCCTATTTTAAAGAAGGCTTTTAGGTTTTATCCCATTATGGTGCAACTCCTTGTAAATGCAGACGTGCTATTTGCAGTGTATGTTTAAAGGTCGTGATTCTTTTTCCTTTTCCAATTAATGCTGTTCTTAATCACAATTAAGCTTTCAAGAAACAATTAACAGAAGTCAAAACTTTTTTCCATCAATATGCTTAAGAGATGTACAGTGTATACCCTCTATTACCACTGGTGTCACTGAACTAATTATGTGATGTTAAGGTTCACCTTCTCGGGTGTAAATTTTGGTTTGAGTTGACACTAAAAAGAAACATCAATTTATTAGGAGATAAAACTTGTTCCACAGTAATGGAACAGCTGTGTATATAAATTTATTGCAGCTTAATGTTCTCACACATAAAGCAATTAGAGCTTTCTGACAGACAGACTTGCTAAGTATAGTGTGGAGCATATAGTAATATGCAGTTACAGGCACAACATAGTTAACAGTGATCATATATATTCTGTACAGTAATATCAATTTCTCAAGCCTTCCAACCCTAGATGTGTCCTTAATTAACATAAATGTATGCTTATAATCATGTGAATTTTTTCTTTTCTGAGGAGGAACCTTTTCATGCCACATCATTTTATTCATAGACACCTCTTGTGCTTAATTTGGCTTCTCCTTCTGCAGGAATAGATACAGCCTAGGCCTGGTTCCTTTAGGTGGGCTTAATTATTTTCCACACAAAGGATAAAGGAGGCAATAGTGTTGTCATGAGATTGCTTAAAAAATGATCCAAAATTAAAACCATATACATGGTGTTTAGGATAAGTATCTTTATTTCTGGAACCATAAAGTATGAACTCATGGAACAAGCTGTGTTCATCTAGCATCATTTCCTCCCATCATCTGCTCCCAGCTAGCTGTAGTTGCCTTCAATTAGCTTCCAGGATATTTTTCCTTACTTTCTATCTTTCTTACAGGACAATTATATCTAACTTAAGCTAAGGATTGTGGTTTTAAGGATATTGATTAGCAAGCTCAGCAATGGGAACTGAGCATTATGAAGCGGTTGTGTTCCCAACTAATGGTATTTGATACGTTTTTGTAGCATATTGGAAGTTAGAGAAATATTAGATCTTGGACAAGGATATATGGGTAATTGAGATGATAATCTTTCAGCTGATGGACTAAGTGGTTAGACTAAATGGAGTTTTTCAAAAGAAAGTCCTGAAAGAAGTCAGAGTTTCATTATGTGTGGGGTACAGACATGCTGGTTTATATTAAATTAAGGATTAAATTAAGTGACAGGAAGATTATTACTATAAAATAATAGCATGACTTTTTTAGGCTAAGATTCTCAAAATTATCTAAGACAACTGCAGTGTGTTTCACACTTTGTTTGAACTGACGTTGAAGTTCTGCCCTCTGAGCAGAATGTTCCTGTCCCAACCTTCGACCCACAAAGCACTTGCGAAATTAGAGTTATCCAAATCAAGGAGCTGAATGAAAAATCATTTTTTTTTCCTCTTTCTTTTCAATTCTTTTCGTAAACAGGATTTTCTTTCAGGAAGATCAGTGCCCTGATCCCTCCATGAGCTCTACTACAGTCAGGGACACATGATGTGGGGCAGAGGAAAAGGCAGGAGTCTGGCTTTTTCAATGGAAACCAGTCCCTAAGGTGTCCTGCACTCACTGTGTATCAACACAAGAGGCATTTAGGTCCTCAGGCAGTCTTAAGGAAACCAGGGTAAGGTAGAAAAGGAAGCTAAGAAAGTATCTGTATTGGTTTGGCACGGCCTGGTTTTAGGTAGCAGGGGGGCCACAAAGATGGCTCCTGTGAGGAAGCTGCTGGGAGCTTCCCCCCATGTGCGGCAGAGCCAATGGCTGATGGCTCTGAGGATGGACATGCTGCTGGCCAGAACTGGGCCAATGAGAGAGGTCGGTAATGCCTCTGTGATGACATATTTAAGAAGAAAATCAAAACAAAGTCACAAGATTTTGGATTCTAGTCAGAGAAGAGGAGGAGGTGAGAACATGTGAGGGAAAACAACATGGCGACACCCAAGTCAGTGAAGAAGGAGGGGGAAGAGGTGCTCCAGGCCCCCTAGCCGGAGTTCCTCTGCAGGCCCTGGTGAAGACCATGGTGAAGCAGGTTGTCCCCCTGCAGTCCATGGGTCCAGAGGATGCAGAGATCCACCTGCAGCCTGTGGGGGAGGTGCCCACGCCAGAGCAGGTGGATGTCTGGAGGAGGCTGTGATGCGGTGGAAGACCCAGTGGAGAGAGAGGGCCCTGCTTCCCGGCTGGAGCAGCCTGTCCTTGGAGGACTGCACCGCGTAGGGAGAGACCCACGCCACAGCAGTTTTGGGAGGGCTGTGTGCCCGTGGGAGGGGCTCACGCTGCAGCAGGGGGGGTTTGGCTGCTGCTTTGTGAGAGGGGACCCATGCTGGGAAGGTCACAGAGATCTGTCTCCCGTGGCAGGGACCCCACGGCCTCACAGGGAAGGACTCTTCTCCTGGAGCAGCAGAAGGACATCTCGGTGATGGACTGAGCAAATCTCCCTGCCGTGTCTCCCTGTGCTGTCAGTGGGAAGGAAGGAGGGGCTTGGGGGAAGGGAAGGTGTTCTAAGCGTTTATTTTACTTCTCATTATCCTCCTCTGATTCTGCTAGTAATAAATTCACTTTGCAACTTAAGCTGAGCCTGTTTTGCCTTTGAAGTGTTTCTCCCAGTCCTTATCTCACATCTCACTCATGAAGCGTTCGTTAATTTTTTCCTTTTTTTTTTCCCCCCCCTCTTCCCTCCTCTGCCCAGCTGTGGCAGGGAAGGGTGAGCAAGAAGCTCTCATGGGCGCCTGGCATTGGGCCCTCCGCAATGAGAGTCTGGAAATCCACTTGGTCACATGAGGAAGACAAATCAGTGGTGAGATGCTCAGAGTCCTTCTCAAATTCAAATATTAACAAATAAAGCAAAAATTTATGAACAAAGGAGACAGACAGGCACATACTTTTTATGTTTTATAGTTTAAAGGGACATGGTTATCATCTGCCAAAACAGCAGCATGAAACCCCCTCTAAAAAGAGGGACACTGCACTATAATACAGGTGACAACTTGAGCTTTGATGGTGCTGTTATCATTAGACCATCAGAAATGCATAAGTGGTGCCAAGACACCCAGGATTTTCATTTCACTGTCTTTTCTGCTTTTGTCTTTGAGCTATGACATGGGTCAGTGAATCTGAGCACAGAGCAGAAGCCAGGTATTCTTAACTCTCACGACTTTGGAAAAGATATTCTTAACCTGTCTCTGCTGCAGGCGCAGGAAACACTATCTGAAAAATTCAACAATGTTTAACTTCAGTGGAGGACTGATCTAAAGACTAGTGCTTCTGGAAGAATCCTGAAGATAAAAAAATGTCAACAACTAACTATTCTTCATTATGGTATCTTTGCAGCATACTAATTGAAAATAACTCGCAATTAAAAAAATGTTATTTTTAGTATTGTTGTTACAAACAAAATTTGAGCTACTACTGAAATTTAAATCCCTTATAAAAATACTCTTCCCAGTAATTAAACATTTGTGCAGTTTCAGACTATTCAGTTCAGAGAATAATTTATTCTTAACAAACTTAAAAAGAACATCCTATCTGCTATTTCTTTCATGATGCACTTAAAAACTTAAAAATTATGGAGCAGTGGTGGGGTTTTTTCCTGTTTCTCTTTTTTTTTGAAAATTGTCACCTATCCACCACACTAAATAGATTCCTTTCCACTGTGCTGACAGCTGTTTCCCAGGTAACCAACCTAGCTAGAAGTTGACTTCAAGCAGTGTAGGGGAACCAGTACTCACATTCCTGCATTTACATGTTTTGAGGAGCCCTTTTTAACAGCTGCAGTGTCCCCAGTGCCACCAGCAAGTCAACAGGAGGTGGGAGTATCCAGAAAGTAATTGAATAAAGCCCATCAGCAGTCAAAAAAATACCAGCTAAGGGCAATTTTATGTACAGAAGAGTAAATGCCATTGGCAGTTGGAAATTAAAATTATCCTCAGTGGTAAACCAGCAGGATTAGACTTCACACGAGCTGTCGCTTTTCACGGGTTCTGCCTGATTCTTCCCTTTTCCATAAGGGAACTGGGAGAAAAGCGGCAGGCGTTTTGTTGCTTCTTTCTATAATCAGGAATCCTTGTCGCCCCAACTTCTGAAAGCAACTGTTTAATACACCTTACTTCATAAATCAGATTTCATCTGCTGTCAGCCAGCATTCTTCTGGATTTCATGGTGATTGAAGTACATGCAATTCTAGTCATTTTTTGTCCATCTGTACTTCGCTGCTATGTATTAATTGAAAACTGAGTTACTCTATAAGGCACTGGCTACATTTGAAAGTATCTGTTACATTTCTCTGTTGTTCTGGTTCAGGCACTTACTTTTTATATTCATAGCATCCAATGCTGCAGGGTAGAGTGCTGACAGAAAAGATTATATATTGAACAATTGAACAGGGCACTAAAGGAGCAGGATTTACCCTATAAGCATACAGGGGTTTTTTTTTCTCCCTAAGATAATGAAAAAGCTATATCTTTGGGAAATTCAATGCCAAAGGTAAGTGGGTAGTATTGCTGATCAGTCAGTTCCTAATAACGCTTGTTAAGGAAACCCTACTGAGCTTAGGTAGGTTTATTTTCATGAAGAGAGGAATACACTTCTTTCAGTTCCCCCACCCCCGAGACTCCCCTTTTATTAGGTTGGAGTATGGGGTTACAGATCCAACAAATGGGATGATCTCAGCAATTATGTAGGAAATGCACAATGCCATACATGAATGAGCATATGCACACCTGGCCTGTCACAGGAAGACAGCTGAAAGTCTCGAACAATCATCGCACTCTGTTTTAAAATAAAATCAGGCTTTGGCTTGCAGAACACAAAGTTATTTGCTCACATTGTGCTCAACTGTTCAGATATTCAGTCATCCAAGCACTTCCTATTTACAATTTAATTTCAGACACTTTTTTTCCTTTGTTAACAGAATGGTCCCTTACAGTTAGCTGCAATTTAATTTTCCTGTTCTCCTAGTAGTTTGGATCTGACTGCTGCCCAAATAGACCTGCTTTGAAAATTGACATTGTCTTCTCCCTTTAATATTCCATGAAAGACAGATCAACCACTTTGCACAGTAAAACAAATGTCATCACAACGATTCTAGTTTCATCTAGAAAGACTCAATGGTGCCTCTTATCTAAATAAGCATATCTAGCAAATAATCTACCACGCTCTCAAATTCCTGCTTTGCCACAAGCTCTGAGGTCAGACCTCCTCAGCCGGGGACCAAGAAGCAAACAGTGATGAATAGAATCAGCCTGCTTTGTGGTTTCTTAGTGCCTGTGGTGGAAGATACACCAGGACATCCCGAATCTGGCCCATTTCCCTTTGGAACACAGTGAGTCTCTGTGAGACGGTCACTGCCACCCGAGAGCAGTACAAATAGGAGCAGCATGTGGGAGAGAGTAAGAGAAATTCTTTCCTCTTTATGTCCTCACATGGGCATGGGGGAGGGCAGAATACTATGTATTTCAGTACTGTACCACAGTTTCACCATCCAACATCTATTATGTTGGTTTTAATAATTCAAGGGAACTTCTTTTGCATAATCTAATCAAGTTTCTTAAAATGACATTGTATTAACAATAGATCATATTGAGGGCTACACATACCATTTTCCGAAAGATAGTGCTTTCAATATATTTCTGAAATATGCACTGGAGGTTACTGATTTCTAAGACCAGTTAAGAATTGGCATTTCTATGAAGTACAAAATTCATTCCAGTGAAAAGTCAAATACTAAATTTTTCCATGAAAGGAGCGGCTATGGATAAAAGCTAGGATGCAGAAATGGTGGAAAATATTGTTCTAAAATTATCTTCCAAAATGAAATACTTCATTATTCCTTAAATCATAACATTCATTTTAATTCACCTGACTGTATATGTTCCATTTGGGATCACTTCAAGAAACACCTGTGCTGTTCCCAAATTGCTACAGGCTCTCATGGACTGCAATTGAAGTGGTTTATGCAGCTATTCTCCAATACAGGATTTTTCAGCAAAATGAGGTATTTCATGAAGTACACCACAAAAATTCAAGCAGAAGTAAGAATATATTGCTTTATGAGAGACAACATTCAGAAATAAGTTGCCACAGAAGACCATAGCCATGCTACGTGGTGGTATTGACAAGAAAAAAAAATGTTTAACACATTAAAATATTTTATCATGGATTGAATTGCCTGATCGGCAATTATAATATGTTACAACTACACCTTCATAATAAAATATTTTTAATACAGAAAAATTAAAATCTATATTTTAGGAGGTTCCAATGGTTTACTAAACTTTGCTCATCAACAAGTTTTATCATAAAATAATTAAGTTTTAAGTTAAAAAAATGCGAGAAATAGAGAGAAATATTTTATTTCTTATTTTAACAAGTCTGTGGAAGTCATATAAAATCTACTGGAAAAGCACCCACTTTCAGTACCACTGGTGAAAAAACCCCAGTCCTCCCCAGAAGTAATGGCCAATTTATGCTTTCTGAAATTAGCTACAACAGCATGATTGCTGGGTGAGGCATACAACATTTTACAGGTTGAATTTTTCCTCAGAATGAGATCCTGAGGCTGTTTTTAAAGGTGTCATCTTCTGTAATCACTTCTGGTTCAAAGCAATTACTTTTCAATGGGAAAAGCAAGTAAGAGAACAATAGTGTACAAGAACAGAGTTCAGTTGTTTGTAAACCTTGACCCTTCATATCATTCATTTATTGACCAAAATGATAAAAGAAGTGTGTTATGATTAAAGGACTACAACCCTCATCTCAGATGGCACATGGAGCACCATGAAGCCAGTGAATTTAGAGAAGAAATTTGTTTAAGATCTGATGCCTTCACAAGGACCTTTCCCTCCTCTGTTCAAACAATGTGAGAGTTTTGTTCAAGTAAAATGCATGTAAGGGAGATGAGAAACAAGATAGAAACACTTCACCTCCTGCTTCATTCACCATTAGCAAGCAAAGGGTGTCTGAGATGGAGCGTAGGTGAGGCAGAGATGATTGAGTGTTCATGGGAAGTCTGGGAGAGGCAGGTGCTGCTGCTGCAACAACGGCATTTAAAGTCAGGAAAAGAAGCTGCCGAGTAAAAACATATGGTAATAGACCAAACTTGCTGAATGGAATGTATTTTTCCCCTGCTTACTCCCTCCCAAAGAAAGACTTTGGTTTTATGTGTCAGAGACTTTAAACAATAATAGGCCACTGCAGGAAGCAAATGTTAATGACCATAGTGTGAAAGAGCTGTTTCTGAGTAGAGGGAAAGGATTTCTAGAGGTTTTAGTCTATTACTGCAGGTCAATACGCACATCTGCTCTTCAAGAGTTTAGCTCCATGGTTTATCCTTTCAGGGCATCCAACCACCTGGCTCCTGCAGTGAGAAAGTCAATGGAACTGGGTGGTGAGGATGCTGGGGAGGGGAGAAAACAAGGAGAGCACAGCAGTGAAAATAGGCTGAGTACTCCTTGATTCTGTTTTAGCTGGTGCAAAAGCAAGAAAGAAGACATCATCCAAGACACCTCTGCCTCTCAGCTCTTATTTTCTTCTGCAGATCAGCTATTAAAGAAATGAAGTGAAAAGGATTGTGGAGAACTCATATGGGAGAAAACAAATTTTTGAGAAGCAAATTTAAAATAGAGGAGAGCTAAGGGAACTTTAAGGAGGGAAGAAGGGGAACAAACATATGTTTATGCAGATACCAGGAGATTTAAAGGTTGATGAAGTACTTACACATAAATCTGAAGGGGAGATAGAGAATAGCATAATAAAATGTGACAATATTACTGGAGAAGGTACTGGGAAAAGATGGAAAAAAGAATGGGGTTCAGAGAATCTATAAAGAAGCTATAAATAATAATGTGAGGATCATCTCACTTAAATTTTAGACATCTAAAGATAAATGTCTGAGTGAAATCTTGCCAGTTTTTACTCCAGGGAGAAAAATCAGTACACAGGGACTATGAACGATGGGTATAAAACTTACCTTAGATACCTAAGGATCCCAGAGGACAGAACCCCTAGAGAGGCTTCTTTCTACTTGATATACGAGGACCTTGGTAGAAGCTGAACTTTAGAGAAGACTCCCAACTCTGTGAGAATGAGACTAAGAAGGTAAAGAAAAATGGTTTGAGTNTGGTTTGAGTGACAACCAGACGCAGGCAAGTGAAGGCAGTAGAGAGAAGACAAATCACTGGACAAATCACACAAGTGTGCAGAGACAGAAAAGTTAATGGAGGAAAGAAACACTTGAGAAGCAGAGATCTAACAGAAAGTTGGTTTCATTCAACCTTTGAGTATGCAGTGAAATAAAGAAAGTTTGACCTCCAGGATCACAGCCTTTAAACTTGGAAATACAGTGTTCCTTTGGTTTTAGTCTGAAAACAGTAAGTGCATAAAAGTAGTTTTTCCTTTTCAGAAGATGAACATCTAACAGCATAGGACTGGAAGGTCAGCAAAATCCACCAATCCCTACACCCTGTAGGCTCAGGCTTAGCAAGACTATACTCTAGAAAAATCCTCCTTTTCTGCTTCCTAGCCAGGAACAATGCAAAGCTACAAAATACTCTGAGAAAAAATTTCAAACTCTCCATGCAAAAGACAGTAAAGCATATGAAACTCATCTGTCTCAGACAGAGAAAGACTAGAGGCATCAGCAAGACCTAGGCTACATATAATGCCTATGTGGGTCCTTTGAGAGCTACATTTTACATTATAGGGAATATGAACCTTTCTCTCTCATGTAGAGGTCTCCAACAACAAGACATTAGGAAAACGTGTCCTGACTTCAAAAGGGGTGTCCAGCCCATCCTTGAGTTTTAGTGGGAAGTATCCAAGCAGTGTTTGTCAGTGTAACAAGGAGAATCATCATTTCCCAAGATGAGATTAAGCTCTGAAAGTTCAGACAAAAGGCCTGTCTCCCAACCACCTGCCTTGCAAAGTCAAAGTAATTCTGGCCTTTTCAGGTGACTAATGGATGACATGAAGCATGGGATTAATTAAATACAACATAAATTCAGAACAAGAGATACAAACAACAAACTGTGATCTTATCTGCTTTCAACTTCCTCTTGGCAATACCAACAAATCAAATACTCAAAGGTTAATATCACATACTTTATTTTCAAGACAACAGCATGGAAACTGGGCAGTCACAGAAAAAGTAAACTAGATATGATTAAAGAAATGTTACGACCTTTGTGAGACTTTGAGGACTGCTGAGCAGCCTGCGAGTTAATGTGACAGATGAGAGAGATTGGTGTTTGATTACAGCATGTCTAAAGGCAATAGAAGAAACTACAGAGGAAGAAAGTAAGAAAGAACAATTCTGCTCAGGTGAGTGCCCCTTCCCTGAGTCTGCTTCCCTGTTTTCAAGAGAGAGGAAACAGTATGCATCTATGCTCTGAGCCCCTGAGTCATGTATTTATAATTTATTAAGAGGTCATTTGCTAGGTCTTAGTGTTCAAAACCCCTTGAATTGCTCTAAGAACCAAGACTCTGTGTTTAAATTCAATAACCAGAGCTTATTGAACACATCCATTATGACAGGAAGTTCACCTGCAGCAAAACTACAAATTCCTACCCCATCGGTGCTGCACCTTGTTCAAGA
>WEIT01021772.1:6895-20446 GCA_013389985.1 Dryoscopus gambensis
GGGACATAACTGTTTTTGAAGTTGATATTCACATGAAGACAGATGGCTGCTGAGATCGATTAGCTGCCTTGATCTTGGCTGAAGAGAATAGTCTGGAGTCCCTTTTGTATTTTAATAAGCAATATGCAGAAGAGGCGTTTTGAGTGAATTTGTTTTATAGTAAAAGTTTATACAGTTAGGCATGAGAATTAAAAGCATGACTTCAAGCTATAAATGCATGGATTGCTCGTGTTACATTTGAGTCAAGCTGAATTAGTGGTATTCTTGTTGGTTATATATGGAAAAAGATTTTGTTTTATTTTCCTTTGACTGTGTTAGTTTGCTAATAAGCAGTGAGGAGTCAGACATAAATAACTGAAAATCCTGAGGACTTATGTTGTGGGCAGCTATTATTCTTCATCATTTGGTTCCATATGAATGGTTGGAGCTGAGCCTGACAACTAGGATTTTCTTGCAAAACCTCTTTGATCTGGCCATGGAGTTCAGAATCGTAGAAACATAATCTCCTTCTTAAGCTGAATGGAAATAAGCTTCAATGGCCATTACAATTAGGTTGGTTTTGGCTTTATGGCTATCACAGTATGTGTGCTAAGTCTGTACAAGATTGTTGTTGTCAAATACTGTTATTTAAGGTTGTGTTTTATAGATGGAAATTTGTCCTTTGTGTCCTTCATGTCCTGTGAGTCCTGTGCACACTTGCTTATGCTTGCTAGCATTCTGTTCCCTTCTCTTGTGGAGTGCTTCAGAATTTTGAAAGCTCATTTGAGTTCTGTTGGTGTATTACTGTCACACTGGTCTGCATGGTTTTGTTTTGTCAGTTTGTTTTGTGTGCCTATTGACTACAGCAGTAGGAAGGAGATCTGTAATGGCTTCTGGAAGTGAGAGGACTGAGAAGCACATTCACAGGGGTTGCATTTGATTGTATTCCAAGAAGGAGGGTACTTAGGGACATGGCTTAGTGGTGGATTTGGCAGTGTTAGGTTATGATTGGACTCAATCTTAAAGGTCTTTTCTAACATAAATGATTCTATGTTTCTGTGATTGTACTTGAATAATTTCATGCAGAGTCCTGTTAAATTCTGCCAAATCATAGGAAGGAACTAGGATAAGATTCCTTACTCACTGTATCAAAAGTAGAGATGATTAGTAATGCCTGTAGAGATATAATAGTGGCTAGAGGGAAGTCCCTATTAGCATTGTCAGTGTTACTTGTGTTTAGTCTTGTGTACACAGTGATTCTGGAAAGACTTTAGAAAATTAGCTCATCTAATCAGAGCTAGAGATAGCTGTGTGCTTCCTGTTTAATTAAGGATCGTGAGATCAAATCAAAATTGTTTAAAGTTGTTTGCATCAGATAATGATTTTTATTAGGACTTAGATATAAATAATAGTATGAAATTGCTGTCATTAAAATAACATGCCATGTTGCATTTGCGGATGTTGCTGCCTGATGTGATTAACAGTACAAGTTTTACAGAGAAGTTGATACTTTTTCTGCTTTCCTGATGGATAAAAAATTCTGACTTTGCTGCAAAGAGATTTACCAGTAATATCTACATTGTTCACAGTCCTCACACAAATATGTGCAAGGTAGTAGGTCTTGCTACTCTAACCTCTTTACTAAACAAAAACATACAGACTTGTTCTGTGGCTGTTTCTTGTATAGTTTGTTTTACTTCTGGTTCCAAATTAAATAAACAAAACACATCGTAGTTCCAGTTGACACATAAGAAGTCAGATGATGAAAAATCAGATGTGAATATAAGATTAGATATTCCACTTATTTCAGGAAAGTAAGATGGAAGTATATTTTTTTTCACCATTTCTGCCCATATGCTATATACGTAATCATCACTGAAAAGGTACTGTTAACTTACAGCTTTATGTAAACAAAATATATAAATATACATGCACACCCCTTCCAATGGTAGATGCTGCATAAGTTCCTTTTGGCAGGGGAATAATATGTAACTTCACTTGGCACTGTTTTCCTTCAGTTTGTATTACAATTTGTTTTTTGACTGACACACTGGAAGTTATGAGCACTAGAAGGAACAAAAACAAAGCAAACCCTTACTTTTTTACCTTTTACTTGTAAGAATTTATTTTACTTTAAACTATATTTCCTGGCCTTTTAAACCCAAGGTGCTTACAGGTTTGTCAGTGAAGTTAAGGATGCTAAGGAGGAAATATCTTTGGGATGTAATTATGTTTTAATTATGCCCTGTAGCTAATGTAGATGCATATTAAACTCAACCGTATTTCTGTGTATTTCCCTCTGAAACTTTCTTTTCTCAAGCCTTAACTAAAAAATCAGCATATTGGTATCTCTTATAGTTATCTAAGCTTAGGAATATTGACAACATCTGTTTCACTTTCATTTTATAACTTTTTTCCATACGACAGTGTTTTTGTTACAGAAACTTCTAATTTAAAAACCACTAGCTTTTGCATAATAGATTCAAATTCTTAAAGCAGTATTTCTTAAATGAAATAGGCCTGGTATAAACCCATTATTTTTCAGCATATTTTTGTTCCATGGGTGTTATTCCAATGGACCCCAACTGAAGATGAGGTACTAGAAAACGTTGAAGGGTATTAGAGTGTAATATACATGAAGGCTATAGTGTGCACATAAACATTTGAGGAATCACAGTAATAAGTGATGGTAAAAATGTGTGCTCTTTCACTCCACACTCAATCCCTTTTTCAGTTTTCACAATTATTCTAGTTAAAGCTGGAACTCTGCAGTGTTTATTGTGACGCCGAAGTTATGGTGGCATTTGCCTATGATTATGCACTTTAAAGTGCTTTAATTTTTTCAGCATTTTTTTAACCTGTTAAAAATGTATGATTTTCAGTTTTCATCTTCTGAATTACATTAAGAGGGAGAATTTTGGGCAGTCTTTCAGCCTGTGACATGTCTTAGGGATAGAGAAGAGCTCTAGCTATAATCTCTCTTCCAGGACATTACAGTGATGGCATAGTTTTAGTGATGTTTAACTGTGCTAGCTACCATATAAAGAAATAGGATCACTTTTTGTAGTTGTTACATATTAGACACAGAAATCTGTATTTAATAATCTAATGTATGAGCTGGTTGGTGATACGGTTCTTGCAGTGAAGAGAATGAAAGCAATAATTATCTTTCCTGTACTAAAACTAATTTAGATCAGAATCTGCTCTCTTATGGCTTGTTTTATTCTCAGCAACACACATTGCTGTAGCTATTCCATGATGTAGTGTCTTTTTGGAACTGCATGTATAAAAAAGAATGTTGAAGCCAGACCTTTAATTTTCTAAGATTCTTTTTGTAGTTTTGAACCACTTGTCAGTCTTGCACTTTATTATCAGTGTAGATGAACGGTACTTGTCAGAAGAGGTTTCTCTTTTATTGGCCCTTGCAGCAGCAGCAAGAAAGGCATTCCATGACATTTTAAGAAAAGTAATAGAGACATTTGCCTATCTGGCTGATAAATGTCTAAGTTTAGGGATTGTGAAGTATCTGAGTGTCACTAAATATAGAGCTTTTAGCAGACTCTTTTGAATACCTTCTTAACCATACAGCTCCCTCTAACCATCTGCTGAAAAATACCTGCTGCACATTGCTGCACACACCACTGGTAATGTATTTAAGGTCTTTGGCTGTTTACCCCAAGTTCTCAGACAGGGGTTAGCAGTTTTTGAGATGCAAATCTTTTCATCCATGTCTTTTTATTACCTTCCAGGACAAGCTGAATGACACAGCAGGTCTCTTCCAGTTGTGTTCCTGCGCTTTTTGAACAGAAAAGTTTTGATAGAAATTTTTTTGATCTTGGTACTCTTAGTTGAAATAATAGTTTAAAATTATTTTATCAAACATTCAGATATCCTGTAATTGTATAAACTGCTTTCAAAAACAAAACCCAGAATTCTGAATACTTTTGTTTTATAGTGTCCATGTAGTTGGTGTAACATCATATACCTGTCATATTCAGTCTATATTAAGCCAGTAAATCATGGCTGTATTTCATATTCAGTCATCCAGAAAAGCAGCATGTTGTAGCAAATGTGCACTGTGCTGATACATCACAATAGGCACGATGTAAATAAAAATGTACTTTTGCTTTCAGAATTAATATTCTGCCTCATGTCTTTGAGATCTGTTGAATCTCATGAATAAAGACAAAACAGCTCTTCATACATTATTTGTTCTATGTGCAATTTATGTTTTGGAAATTTAATATATTGATTTAGGAAAAGGAAATGACTATGATAGGGTTTAAGTATTTCAACATTTTAGATGTTACTACTTGAAAGAAGGTTGGATTCTGATTTTGTATGAAATGTACAATGCTATTTAGCTGTGGAACTGAATTCCACATAATGTGGTGTGTGCTAAGCTTTTACTGCTCCCTTCATCCCTTATTAAGGCCACTCACAAAGGAGAAAAACAAAATGTTTGTCAAAAATGGTTTATTTGTGGGTTGTTTGGGGCGTTGGATTTTTTTGTTCGTTTGTGTTCCGTTCCCCTGTTTTTCTTTTGGTCACCTGCTGTACATGTGGGAGTGGAAGCATGTGGTCTTTATGGCAAGTTTTGCTGTTTAAATTCCAATTTATTTCCTTTTTCTATTTCATCTACATCATGGAGTCGAATTTGGGGCATGAGAACTGGGGCAATACTAGCTAATTAACGAACTTTTTTTTAGAAAAAACAATTATAGTAGTTTGGCTCCTTCTTTTTTACCACAGTTATTTCCCTGTTTTTAGAAGTTTACAGCAGGCACTAAAAATGAGATGTGTGTTACTTCTGAGACAGTTCAGAGCAGTCTGGTAGTAGAGCTTCTTTATTCTTCTGTTCCCATTTTCCGTGCAGTCAAGTCATCTTTTAGTTTTAAAAAAAAAAAAAAAGGATAGGAAAATAATCCTGTGTATTTTTGAAACAAGCTTTCTTTTGTTGAGTGCAGAAAGGCTCTTGTCATAATTGCAGTCTAGAGTTGAAATATGTCTTGATTATAGTGC
This sequence comes from Dryoscopus gambensis, assembly GCA_013389985.1. Classification (NCBI taxonomy): domain Eukaryota; kingdom Metazoa; phylum Chordata; class Aves; order Passeriformes; family Malaconotidae; genus Dryoscopus; species Dryoscopus gambensis. The sequence continues at coordinate 11,897 of WEIT01021772.1, forward strand.
ATTTTGCATAAGATAGAATATAAAATGTTCTTTATATGTAAGCAGTTCTCTTTATTATGACAGCAAGGGCTGATACCTGGTTTTCAGCACATCTGTTTGATCATTATCTTAAAATGTGATTTTGTCTTTTATTGTCCTGTTAATAAATAAAAAAATCTGGTTTTATAGCAGAGCTTTTAGAGAGAATGCCAGTGATCTTGAGCCAAACTATGCTGTTAGGAGAGCGCCAATATCTAGTTTATTCTATGTTCAAAAGGGTTAACAAACATCAGCTGCCCATGTACTGTTTTGTGTCGCGGTGATATTGGATGGTAGAATGCCGCGACCTTCCCAAAAGCGTCTCTAAGGAAATCTCCCTGTGTAACCAGCAGACTCGCACACACACGTATGCTGTCACACCGGACAGCCAGCAAAACAGTCCGGTGATGAATGAGCTGAGAGAGTGTTCGCACGGAGTTCTTCAGGAGAGATCTTTTAATGTGTCCACACTTGTACAAGGTTTTTCAAAAGTGCCGCGAGAGCAATGGGGGTCCAGGGGCGGGGAACCAATCAGGAACCTCTGAGGGCGTGACAGAACAGAACAGAGCATTCTGGGGAAAGCCATCTCAGTCACCATAAGCTGGAAAGAAACCTAGGACTTACCCCATCATAGGACTCCCTTTGTTCCTCGTCCAGCAGGCCCACCAACCTCCACAGTTTTGTGTTTTATTGCCTTGCTTTTGTCATTCTTTTATGACTGCCTCAGAAAAGCTAAGTGTATATGTTTTTAGAGTAGGCATAAGGAATACTTACCAGCCTGAGGAAATTTATTCATTACTCTGTCTCCTTGTAATTTTATTTTAATAATTATTTGAATTTTTTTTCCCAATGATCAATTTATCTAGAAAATAAATCAGGTTTTTTTAATCTGCACTTATACTGAGGATTTACTGACATCTTGAAACATGTGATTGGGACTTAATATCCTTTTGTTCTATCACTGATCCTTGCCCAAGAGGTTTAACCATATCTCAGTAAAAGGCAGACGTTTTTCCACAGTTGTATCAAATTTTGATAACTTTGTCACTTTGGTTGAAAGGATGTTTTTCAGTCTAAGTCGCTGAATCGCTTTGAGTGATGCCGCCACGTTTAAAAATCTGAGGGTTAGGGTAAAATGCAAATAAAACTATAGAACATCATATGAGAGCATTCTTGTTTAGGGAATTGGTAGAGCTTGAATCAGCAGTAGGAAACTAGTTTTTGGACTTTGAGTCCCTGGCCAGTCTTCATCCATCTTCTCTGTGAATCTGCAATACATGATGCTGTGGTATACATATAAGTATGGATTTCTCTCAGTTTTGATATGCAGACATACTGAATTTCTTTTCTCCTTGATATACATTCTCTTTACACTAGGATTATAAGCTGCTTTTATGACGAATAGAAGTCTAGCCTTTATAGTCAACAGTGTCTAGAGAATGATTTATTTAATGAGCCTCCAGGGCGAATGGAATTGCTCCCCAGACTCCTCTGATTGCATTGACCACCATTGATAATAATGGGAGATGTCTGGATTTAGATGTCTGCAGTGGAATCTTATTTCTGCAGATGCAGTTAGTTACTATTCTACTTCTGTTTAACTTTCTTAGTCATGAAATAAAAATAGAGGGAGGACCCCTGTTCCCCCAAAAATCACAATTTCCCCCCCTCAACAAGCCACTAACTGTCCCATCGGTTCTTCCTCCCAGCTTCTGGTGCACCTCCTCACTGGCAGAGGATGGAAAACTGAGAAGGCCTTGACCCAGAGTAAGCACTAATTATAAACAACCAAAACATCAGTGTGTTAACAACATCATTCTCATACTAAAGCCAAAACATAGTATCATACCAGCTACTCAAGAGAAAATTAGCCTTATCTCAACTGAAACCATCAGAATAATTTAGATACACAAAGAAATATTGCAATGTTTTGAAGTAGCTAATAAAATCTTTTGTAGGTGACCAAGCATGTGCCTAAGAAAAATCAAGTTGTCACAGAGATGGCTTTAAGATGTGTTGTGCTGATAATTTGATGCAGTGTCTTGAGGCAGAAGACAGCCTGCTGTGGTTTATGTTTTACTTTTCCTTGTTCAAAGTCTTGGTGCATGTAAATGTGTGAAGAAATTGTGTACATAAATTGTATATTTAGCTAAATTATACTAAGGCAAGCTTAGACTGCTGTAAAAAAAGCCTATGGCATCAAATTTTTGCTAGTTCATCAGCCACACACTTTATGCTCATATGGGTAGTATACAAGGTGTTTGACTGATACAAAAAATTTCTGAGTTTCTTATAGTAGATGAAACCATCTCCAGGGCTAAGTGGTTCTTGCCTCATGTAGTTTGGAAATCCTGGAACTGGAGGGGAAAAGGTTTTTTATACTACTGTGATTTGGTCTGTGCTGACTGCTACACAATGTAGTCGTTTTGCATCTTGGTTTTAGGTGATGTCTCTGATCTGTACCTTTGAGGTAGAAATTGGGCTACAGGATGGTAATTTAGGACAAATTTTTGTTGTTGGCAGATAGAGAAGCATTTATTTGTGCTCCTAAATACAACTGTGCTTGCAAAAACATAATCTCAACTTGAGGTTATTTTAAGAATGAGCTTAAAGAAAAGTTGCTTGGATAAAGATATGCCAACTAAGCAGTGTCAACAGTAATGATTTGAGTGACTGCCTAGGAAATGGGCGAAAAAGAGAACCAGTTATTTCAGCAGATACACAACTGTGTGTGATAAATTTATGAATTTGAAGCTGTTATCTATACAAGCTCAACAATTTTAGACAGGAAATTACCTAATGACTGTTTAAAAAAAAGAGGTGTTAAGCCATTACTTCTTTGAATTTTGCAGACTTGGAACTAATCAGGTGGTCAACCAAGAAGCTAGACAAAGTGCACCATTTTGCTTAGCTGGTAGACGTTAAATAAATAAATTTCCCAGTACTGTAAGGAATAGATGCATACAATTTTATATGAATATATAAAAGTAGTTTTAACTAAAACACGGAAGTTTTGTGGAAGTGTGAACCTGAGCATACAGGGCTTGCAAGACCTGTCAGCAAATTATTTTCCATCCTAATATGCATACTGAGTATCAGATTTGATAGCAAACAAATTTTATGGGGCACCCAGTTCTGGTTACAGATACTGATCTGCACATATGGCAAGTGATATAAGGAACGTAGCTGTCAGTGATGACATGATGCCTGTTGTTCAGTGGCTGGAGTGCCTGGGGAATGTAGTTCTCTTTTGAAGGTGTATTCTGTTATATCAAACTGATAATTATGGGGCAGACATGACCGATGCTTTCCTGCTTTGTCCTCTGAAAACTTTCCTTCAAAGGAGAACATACATCTGCCAAATGCTCCATTTGAGGTACATCCTCATTCCATATCTAAAGATCTCGTATGCGTTTGTTTATGTGTTCAGAACTTGTTGAAAATAGGTTTTCCTTTAGTTCCTATCTGGAGCGTGTTATTCTGGTATTAGGCTATACCAGTTGCAGATTTATAGCTTTTAGATATCTGTATCTATATCTATTCATTTTTATTTATACTATAATTTATAACTTGTATATCTTCTAGTGAAGGCTATCTAGTACAGTATGTGTGTCTTAAGTAACATTTATTAGGCAAATTAATCTGCATTACCCTGATACTCATGTGAATGTACCACATAAAAGAAAAATATAAGTTCCTAGCTACAGTACACTTATCTATACAGAGTGAACTGTCTCCCAAGCCTCCTTGATTCTGGCTTTGCACTACAGATTGTGTCCCACTTGTCGGTACTTAGGGCTTTGTTTCTTTTAGGGAGAAGTTGTCTAAGAAAGCCTCAGTGTCACCAGGATACCCAGTATTGTCTTTAGTATATTCAGTATCATAAAATGGACATGTCAGTTCATTACAACAAACAGTGGTGCGTAAAACCTCAAAATGACCCACCTCTCCGGTCTGAAGTGCTCTGCTGATGACATCATGTGCATCCCACGGCTGTGCCTGAAGGAAAGAGAAGTCCTTAAAAAACTTTGTCTTCAGTGATCAAGTTAAAGCTTGGAGAGTTGACTCGCAGTTTTTTAAAACAAAAATTCACACTGCTGCTAATGCCTAGACTTGCACGTTCCAAGATTTAAGTGACATTTTTCTTTTTCTGTTTTTCTAAAATAATTTAAAAGCAAGCAATTTATAAGCAGTTAGAATGACCCTGCAAAAACTTATGTACGTGGCATGTGCTGTGTATACTTTATTTTGCTCAAGGAACTTTAATTGAACCACTTTAATGGTGTTAGAATAAATAGGAAGGAACAGATCCCTCTACCTACTTGTCTCTGTGGATTTCAAACATGTCTAATTTTACCTTGGTGCTTTTTTCTAGCAAAAGGGGTTGTTCCTTGTGGTTTTTTTTTTCATTTATGCGCATCCTAGAGTAATGGTGTTAGGAAAGAATGAGGCTGACCATGGAGTTCATTCCCTGGAGTACAAAGAAGGCTGTTCTGCAGGATGTGTTTTCTGTAATGAAATGCCACAATTCATGGTTTCTTCCCACTGAGGATGACCACATGGCCTGTCAGATATTGGCCCTGCTAAAATCCTGTTTCCTTGATCAACGATAAGAAAAGTTGAATCGCGAGGATGAGAGAGCTCTCAGTGAAGCGTGTAACTGCACGTGTGCCAACTTGTACCACATAGCTGTGTTATTCTCTGCCATCTGCCACTGCAAAAACTCTTGAGAACCAAACAGGATTACAAAAAAGCAATAAGAAAAAATCCGACCCGTCCCAAGGCTGTGTTGTGTTACTATGTAGCTGTTGTTTCTATTTACTGCAAGAGCTTCTTCTCAGCATAAAGTAATGAATTAACTACTGAAAGTAATTTCTGTGGGCATTAAGGCAAGTGATGTGAAAAGTACAGCTCAAGATTTTAGTATACAGAACTGTTAAAGAGGGCTGTTAATTTTCTAGGAAGTTAAGCAATACATCCTGAAGTGTTCACAATTTGCTTTTACCCTTGAAAAAAATAATTTAGTCTAACTTCATTGCTTGCTCAAATATCCTGTGTTAAGAAGATGAAATGTGCTTTAATTCATCTTTTGAAAAGGAGGAAAGATTCCAGAGCTTCTGGATAGAAGAATAGGTGGCTACAGGATCACAGATTCCATCTTCAGTTTAACAGGTTCATGCAGAGTTTGGAAATAAAAATGCACACGTCTTTGTATCTGATCTTTGCTGTTTTTCAGGAGTAACCAGTCCATTTGCAGCTCCAGCAGGGGCAGCAGCAGGACTTGGCCAGCAGCTGCTGGTGCCCTGCAGAGGGGTGGGGAGCTGTTCCCTGGCCCTTCCGAGTGTGTGCACACACCTAGCGAATTCTTTCTAATGACGAGGTAGTAATTCCGACTGTTGCTTGAAAAAGTAGTGTTCATTTGCTATTCAACCAACCAGTTCTTTTATCTCCTGAGCAGAAAGGCTGACTAGATAGGAAGGAGTATTCCCACCTGCTTGATCCTGCCTGTGGCTATGCTGGAAATCAAAATGCTGTTTTCTCCCTATTTTCTTCCCCCTCCCGTTTTTTAAAAACTCTTTTAAAGTAAAGTCACTTTGTCAAATGCACAGTATGGATTAATTAGTCAATGTTTGTTCAGAGCTTTGGATGTCTTAAGCCTTATTAAGGATGAGTGCTGAATTTTAGTCTTCTTCATGCATTGACTTGATTATGAGCAGCATCTTGATGGAGAAGTTTTTTTTTTTTCTGTTTGAGCCAGGTGCAAGTTATGATTTTATTCTCCAAGTTTGTGTATCTTTTTATACACATTTATCATGTATATTTGCATATTATAGAGTTTCAAGTAACTATATTTTCAAAAACATTGAAGTGTTTTATATGAAGAAAAATACATTTATGTTTCTATTTTGTTTTTGTCATCTTTAGACCAGTCAAAAGATTTCATGGGTATATGAATATTCTGAAGTACTATTTGGACATCCACAGGCCAAATAGGGAACTACTTTTATCGGTAGAAATGAGAATATCCTTGCAGTAGTAGTGTTAGAAGTTGTATGTTTGAATGATTTTTCTCAGTATATTACATTGTGTTTTCTTAGTAAAATACCAGAGTCGGAGTAAAAAATTAATTTAAAGTGGTTTTTGGCAAGAAAACTTAAATTCTTATGGGAATGGTCTATATTTAGATGCAGAATTTAAAATTAATGCTGTAATTTTGAACTGAGAAAGAGCAGAGTTGTTCCTTTTATGTACATATCATAGCTCTTTTTTGAGGGGAAGAGAGATGTAATTCTAAATATGATGCTTATTATTTTATCATATTTGTGGTTTTTAGAACTGGAATGATGGTAAATGTTCTTTGATGTCTTATAGTAGCTAATGCAATTTAATGGAATCTGTATGTTAAGTAATCTGATTCTACTACAGATTTTATGTCACCTACTAGCATATAAAAAATGATGTGAACTCATGTAGTTGAATGGTCTCCACAGGACTTATCTAAAATGATATATTGATAACTTTGTGCTCAACTGTCAAGATAAATGTTTGATTACATCTATATTACTTTGGAAGATTTCATTTTATTGGAGGAGCTGATAGTCTATTGGTAGACAAAAGAGAAAATCTTTTTTATACAAGCAAAGTATACCTAATTTTAGAATCTGAAGAGTTGAACTTCAATGCTGAAGCAAGTATAGGTGTAGCATTATACCTTGGGAGAACAAGAATGTGAACCTGAGTAAAGAAATCCGTATTTCTCATTTTTTCCCGATCAGGCAATCAGTTTATGGACATTTGTGAAAGATTTTAAATTACCATGTTTTCTCCATTTACTAATATTGTGGGGTTCAAAATTTTGATCTTTATATCATCTTATCTGTAAAGCCATTACAGAATCAGCTGAAAAGACCTTAAATCAATGCAGTTACTCACTTCTCTTGTGATGTGTCTGTAAAACATGTATATGTACAAATTCAAGTTCATGTAATATAAAACCCAAAGCTAGCAGCAAGCAAATAGGTTTTAATTTTCCTCCGTTTGAGTATTTTTGGAAAATTTATTTTGTTATTCACTATTTCTATTTACAGAGCAGATAGAATTACTGACCTAATATGTAAGAATTTATTCTTCTGTTTTTGTTCAGTTTGACAAAGGATATGCTTACAGCATTCGCCACAACTATGGGAAAGAAGGAAAGAGGACTGATTATACCCCATACAGCTGCATGAAGATTATCATGTCCAATCCACCAAGTCAAGGGGATTATCATGGTAAGTTCCTTAAGGGGAAAAACCCCAAGCATTTACAAACAGCAGAATCCTTTGGCTAGAGAAGTTATTCCTTCCTCTTGTCTCTTAAATTACGTATGTAATTTCCAGACCATAGTGGTCTTGAACTGTTCTCTTTAGATCAGACTTGATAACTGCTTTTTTTGTATACATTGTGTCATGCAATTCAAGGAGACTTTAAATATGCAGTTGCTTTAAGAAATGACTAGTTAGAGGTGTTCTGAAATGTGAATTCAATTGTACAGGAAGTCTGCAATTTGCTAGGGTATTTTAAAAGCTCCTACAGCTGTATGACTAAACATGGAAAACCTGCACTGGCTTCACTGTTGGTTATGCTAGTACTAAGTCATTCATTCAGCTGTGTCTCAAAACTCCCTCTGGGACAAAAAACTTCCACCATTACTTAGGTGGTGGAACTTTCTAAGGTATTTATAAAGTGATATTTTTACAACAGACTATGCTTTTGAAGACCATTTGTCTCTCATTACTTTTACTTTCTTGTTTTTTTTCCACAGCTATTAAATGTACCAATGCTATAATTGTTAGTAAGGAACTAACTTAAACTCTTTTCCTGTCAGTGAATGAGAATTGTGGCCTGTTTATGGTGGGATTCTTTATGTGACTCTTGAGCCTGTGGTGCCCTGATAACTCTGCAGTAAAGTAATTATTTAAAGGAAAAAAAAGTAAGCAATTGTACACATGGGTAATTAACTTTCCTATTAATAAGCTGTTAGACAATTAGGAACAGCTTAGCTGGTCTCTTGAGTGCCTTACTGCACTAACTCCTGAGTAAACAGCCTTGTTTGTGAGCATGGTTATTTTTTACTGTCAGGGTGCCCATTCCGCCACAGTGATCCGGAGCTACTGAAGCAAAAGCTGCAGTCATACAAGATCCCTCCCAGTGGAATAACTCAGGTAAGGCATATTTTGCTTGACACTTTCATTAATAAGGCACTGCTTTTCAATTTTACTTTCTATTCGTGTAGGAATGCCATATGCAATTTGTCAGTGTGTATCGCGAAATATTTCTTCTTATAAAAGGTTTATACCAGAATTTTGGCTTTCTGGCTGCAGTGCTCCCTCTGATGTGATCATTATTGTCACCACCTCTTATTGTTTAATATTATGAGTAGGTTATTACTATAGTGGACACAATCCAGAGGGTTTTTATACTTTGTTTTACCACACTGTGATTAAAAAAGAAGTTTAAATGAATCTGGCACTGTTTTAGTGAATTTATGTT
>WEIT01021774.1:7486-25164 GCA_013389985.1 Dryoscopus gambensis
ACGGCGGAAGGAAGAAGGAGGGAAGGAAGCCGGGTAGCAGCACCGGGGGCGGGGCAGCTTCCGCGGCGGAAAGAGCCGGCCGGAGCCTTCCGGAATCTTCACGAAGTTTCGGGGGACGGCGAGAGCGGGCGGGCGGGCGCGCAGGCGCTGCTGCGGGGCCGCGGAACCGAGCGATGGGCCTGGGAGTGGTGCTGCGAGCGTGGGAGAATGCTCTGCCTCGGGAGGGCTCCTGGCGCATTTTTTTTTTTATTATTTTCTTTCCTTTTACCCCCCCCTCTTTTTTTTTTTTTTTTTTCCTTGCGTTTTTGGTAAGAATATAGGCTATTCTTCAGGGGGGGACAAAAAAAGACTACATAAAAAACCAGTAATTAGAAGAGACTAATGCTTGCTTCCTGAGTGACTGTGAGCTTGATTTGAAATAAGTGCTTGTGTGTGTGTGTGTTTGTATTAAGAGGCTGTCTCATCTGCACTGAAGCACAGATGCCAGCATCAGAAACCTACTATGAAAAATACTAGTTTATGTTTAATTCTCTAATAGTTTGCCTGGCTGCTCGTGACAGCTGGCCAACGTGCATATTCTCTATAGTGTGCATTATTTAAAATCATAGAATGCTTTGCAGTGGAAGGGACCTTCAAGAGCATCTAGTTCCAGCCCCACCATGATAGGCAGGGACATCTCACTAGACCAGGTCACTCCAAGCCCCATCCACCCTGGCCTTGAACACCTCCAGGGATGGGCCATCCACTGTCACAGTGCCTCACCACCTTCACAATAAAGGATTTTTTCCTAATACTGGATGTAAAACTTTCTTTTAGTTTGAAACCATTTTTTCTCTTGACGCTTCATGGTTTTCTAAATATGTAACTACAGACATCTGCATTTCTGCATGCAATTACAAACTGATTCCTCTTAGTTAAACATCTTTTGCACAGCCATTTAAATAGAATTGCCTAGGTGTTCGTACAGCATATGACAAATCCTGAAGCATATGCACACAGAATGAACAAAAAAAGGTACTTCTTTAAAGGGAGTTTCTGATGTAGCCCTGAACTTCTGCAGACTTGTGAGTTTATGCCTGATGCACTCTGCTGGCATCTTTTTCTGTGCGTCTCACATAAAGATACACATTTGTTTGAGCCATCGAATCCCGAGTGCTTGCTTCTGGTCTGCAGTTCCCATTGAGGCCTCTTGTAGTTTCAAGCAGAAAAAACCCCCACTCTCTTGCTATTTACCAGAAGCATGTTAATGTATGAATACAAGTGGTGATAAGAATTTGGAAAGAAAGGGGAGATATACAAATGCTTCTCTTTCTTTATAAAAGCGTTGTTTCATTTTGTAAGATGGTTTACTTTATAAGTAGAAGATTGACAGAAACGTTGCTTATTTAAAGTAGGTGTATGCGCATCATTACCATAAGGTGAAGAATTGCCTTAAAACATAAAATTCACCTGTTTCCCTGTCAGTGAAAGTGCCACATGATAATAAAATGTGATTTATATCCATAAAATAAGTTCTGTGCTATTTCTGTGACCATGGTTGCATTTCGTCCATAGTGCGCAAGCATACATCCGCTTCAGAAGGAGCCAACATTTTGTTGGCTTTGTGCAATGCAAGAAAAGTTGTGCTTTTGTAGAGGCAGCATCAATTTCTGTTCTAAGAATATTTTTTAAAAACTCAAAAGGAGTTATTTTAGCAGCATGGTATTTACTGGATTAAGCAGTAGCATTCCTATGACGTTAGTAAAGGAGTTTGGTTCTAACACTCAGAGAAGACTTGTGAAAAGAAAAATACAATCCATGTGTTCCCAGAAAGTATCACGTGTATATTCCACACCTATTTGCTGTTTCACTGATATGGAGACATGCCTTTATATCTCCCAGACAGAAATCAAAAAAGAATGTATTTGCTTCATAATTCAAAATTCTACTGCATCTCACATTAAAGAAAATTAATCTGAAAACTCAGTTTGTTGTTAATTTTTACACACAGAGTCAGATCTCTGAAAGTTACCGACTGGTATCTGTCATCTTTGTATGTGGCATTAAATAGAATGAGGTTTTTTCTTTCACAGAACACTGTAGAAGCAAATAATGGTTTGTAATCAACTCTTGAAATTGCCTGGATTCAGCCTGCACAAAACACTACAAATTTACAGTACATAATACTCATCTCACAGAAGTCTGCGTAGCTTCAAAAAAGGCATTTTCTGTGCTTGACAGGAAAGCATGAAAGGCTTTCAACTCAGTTTTGGAAAGGTAGAAAGTAACTTGTTCAAATAAGATTTAGATAATCATCTTGTGGGCATGATAAACTTTAAATCTAATTTATTCCTGTATATTTTGTGTAGAAACCTTTCATTTGAGATTCAGAGTGATAAGGAATAACAGTCTAATGGATGATCACTGGATTTTGGTTCCCTAGAACTTAAAACATGAAAAGTACTTAGATAATTTTTTATGTATTTTGTCCTTTATTTTCACCTTGAACAGACATAACACAGGAGAATGTGCGCTCTGGACCTTATGTATGTATGCATGTGTCCTGACCCAATGAATGTGTTTTCTGGCTGAGAGCAGAGGGATTTATATTCCGCGCCCCCCCCCCCCCNGATTCTGTACAAAGACTTCCTCTGAAAAAAGCCACTCTGAATTTCTACCAGTCAAAAGTCATTCCATCTCGTCCACGGATAATGGGACTTAGGCACATTTCCAAGCACTGGAAATGGTGGGGTTCCCCTGTAGAAATGGAACCTGTCAAGAAACAGGATGTTTCAGTTCACTTCTCAAAATGCAGAATCTGCTGATTTGCTTGCCAGTTTCCTGGGTGAGGAGTCTTTCATCCTGATGTCTTCAAATCAGGACTGTTCGTGCAGAACTGCTGAACATGGGATTGCAAAAAAGCCCCAAACTAAACCAGTTTTCAATAAATCTGAGGGAGGGTAAGGAGAAGGTTTTCACAGCTCAAGCTTCAGGCTAGAGCAGTCATGTTGGTGGCACCTGTCACACCAGAATATTTTGGCTTCTAATCAGAGGCAAAGAGCATTTTGGGCTCCCTCTACTTCCTTGGAAAAGAGAGGGAGTCCTTGATATTTAAATGGATTCTGAGGACTCATTTAAAATCAAGGGCGGTAGCTCTGTTTCAGATCTAGAAATATCAAAATGTGAAATAATTAAACAAATCCTTTCTTTAGGAAGATTAGCAGAGGTTTAAAATACAAATGTAAATCCCTGTAAAGCTAAAAGCCAAAAACCTGCAGAGTTTGCAAGAAACTGTCCTGTTCAATTGAGTACGTTCAGATTTGATGGGCAGAACATCTTAAAATGTCACATTTCATGGAGAAGCAGAACAACTGACTTTTTGGGAGAGAACACTTTTTTCCCCCTTCTGTGATTTTTCAAATGCCAGGTTTTCCCAGGAGGTAAGAGAGATTAAAGAGCATCTGCTTCTAATAATCCACCAGAGTGCTTGCTGCTAAAGCACGACCTGAATTTAAGTAGATGCTTCATTAAGGCTCACCACCTCCTTTGATATCAGACTTTAGCATAGGCTTGCTGTGCGATTGTTGGAATTCATTTAAGGCAGAATTTTCAAAGGTAATTTTCTAAGTAACCTAGGTGCCTGCAATATCTAGAAAACATTATAATATTTTAAGCAGTTTTCAGAAGTCTGCTTTCAGGTGCTACTAAGGAGACTGGAAATTTTGTTACTGAGTTCAGTAGGATATGGGATAATATGTTGATGCTTTCCCATTTAAATTTTCTATGCCTCTGACCGCGCTGCAGAAAGTAAAACCTGTTTGATGCAGTCTGTACAGCCAGTCTCCAGAGTGCTGCTTTGTCATAATTTGCAGTGATGCATGTATTATAATGACCTTTTTCATTCTTCCTGCAGCTGAAACAAGATTGAAATACTACACAATCTGTGAATAATGAAACATAAATGCTGTGGTGAAATTTAAAAAATTCAGCTCCCTAGATGACAGAAAATACTAAGATAATTTGTGTAGCTCCATACAGTGCACTAATGCTGTGACCCAAATCAATTCAAACACAAAGCTGATGGATTACAGGAATGCTGCTGGGAGAAGAGCTGAAACTAAATGTGCCATCCAGAGGGACCTTAATGCACTGGAGAGGTGGGCCTGTGTAAACCTCATAAAGTTCAACAAGGCCAAGTGCAAGGTCCTGCCCATGGATCAGGGCAATCCTAAGCACAAGTTCAGGCTGGGCAGAGAATGGAATAAGAGCAGCCCCGAGGACTTGTGGGTGTTGGTGGATGAGAAGCTCAACACAACCTGGCAATGTGCACTCACAGCTCAGAAAGCCAACCATGTCCTGGGCTGCATCCAAAGCAGTGTGACCAGCAGGGCCAGGGAGGGGATTCTGCCCCTCTACTCCACTCTGAAGAGATCCAGCCTGCTGTGTTCAGCTCTGGGGCCCCCTGCAAAAGAAAGATGTTGGCCTGTTGGAGCAAGTCCAGAGGAGAGCCATGAAGATGAGCAGAGGGCTGGAGCACCCCTTTTATGAAGACAGGCTGAGAGAGCTGCTGTTGTTCAGCCTGGATAAGAGAAGGCTCCAGGGGGACCTTAGAGCAGTCTTCCAGTACACAAAGGGGACTACACGAGAGCTGGAGAGGGACTTTCCACACTGACACAGAGTGATGGGACAAGGGACAATGGCTTTAAACTGAAAGAGGTCAGGTTTAGATTGGATATTAGAAGGAGGTTCTTTACTGTGAGGGTGGTGAGGCACTGGAACAAGTTGCTCAGAGAATAGAAGTGTTCAAGTCCGGGTTGGATGGGGCTTTGAGCAACTTGGTCTAGTGGGTGACATCCGTTCCCATGGCAGGGGGTTTGGAACTGGATGATCTTTAGGGTCCCTCTTCCAACTTAATGGTTCTATGAGTCTCTAAATACAGATCAGATATTTAAAAGTTACAGTATACTAACTTGTTCACTTTAACTTGGTGAATATTTTCATGGAGTGTTTGAGCTTCCATCTCCAGCTTTTTGTCCTTTTTTCTTCTTTTATCTTGGAGGTGACTAACACAACTAAATCTGGTTGAAGTTCTGAGCACCAGTTTCAGCAGCAGAAAGGGCTTACATTAGAAGTGACCTTGCCTTAGTTCTGGGAAATAATGACGACCTTTGCTCCTGTACATTTTCCTTACAATTACTCTCACTTGGTCAGTATTACCAAACTCATTCAAGGTGCTCTTTTGGACAGTTCCCCTCATCTGATGTTGTTTTCAAAATAAGGGTATTTTAAATGTGTAAAGATGGAATGTAAATTTCTTTGTCATGAGGGTTCTGAAACTTGAATCTAACAGCTTCAGGCTTTTCTGGAGCTGACATCTGGCTACTTACTTAAGAGCAAAAGAAAAAAGTGCTGATTTTATTTGGCAACTACAGAAGTTTTAAGAACAAATTGTGGCAAAGGTAGAAAAGGTCATAGCACAGCTAAGGAGGCTATGATCTGGTTATGCTCTTTTTTTATTCAGTTTACTGCAAGCAAGTGTATTCAAGTAAAGGCAGATATCCAGCATACTGATCACCTTTTTTTCTGATGCTGTGAGGTTAGTGGGACTAATTGAATTGTACATGCAATGGGAGAAGTTTGCAAAAGAATTTACAAGACTGCACTTTTTGTGAAGTATTTTTTGTAGTGATGTTAACGATGGATTTTCTGTTCATTGATAATGAAATAAATTGGATTGAATCACAACACTTTTTTGAGAGGGATAAGACATGGAAAAAGCCCACTTAGTTTTATGTCAAGAAGTTTCATTTTGATTATGAAAAATTTAAATCTTCTAATTACAAATCAGAAAGGCTTGCAAAATGACAGTTGAAGTTTTTGTGTGTAATTCCTATTTGTGTATTAAAGAAGATGGGGCAGTAACATGTGAAGAGTGCAGACTGAAAAACAGCAAACGCATTATGAACTCAGTGTATGCTGGTTAAGTAAGTGCTAAGAATTTCTGTCAGCCAGAAGGTGGTAGCAGAATTCTCCTGTAACAGCTCTGGATTGTGTTCCAGAAGGCATTCTCAATACAAAGTGATTTTGAAATGCAGTTCAGAAAACATATTTTATTTAGTAGCAGGAACAAATAGCACTGGCATTTTTTTCATTTGGCAGCATCTTTGAGTAGAAAAGTGTCTGCACTCATGCCTGAGATGTCATGCATTGGGAATGCATGTAGGATCTGTTACTTGGGTTTTGTCTCTGTTTTTTTTGCAATTGTAATTATGGTTTTTACAGACTTTTTAATGCCAAAGGGAGCCATTTATGGGCTGAAATGACAAGAGATTTATTTTCCTCATAGTATCACAAGACTGGAAGATGTCAGTACCACGAGAATCCCAGATAACACATTATTTCCATCCAGAGGAACTCTGTCATTCTTTCGCAGATATAAACACAAATGCAAAGAGTGATATCCATCGGCTGGGACTGATGCAGCACCCCAGTCATACTCTTATCAAGTGTAACAACTTGAAGATGTGAAGGGATAAGTTTTATTACTCTGTTTTATTGTTTCGTGGTGCACTTGTGATGGACTTGTGATACTCTCTGTGCACATTCCTATTTCAACAGAGACACTCTTCATCACTGCAAGAAACTTGTGAGAAATTCAGGCTCTGGAGCACAGCCTGTCCCTCATTTTTTCTTAACCATTATGTCACAGTGCTGATGATACTCAGTACTCCTCTGCAGACTTCTTTAAGAAATTGTTCTGTCTCTTAGAGATAGTTTCTATGGTAACTATGATTGTGATTTTTGTGGTTTGTTGGGGTTTTTTGTTTTGTGAGTTTTTTTTAAAAACTTACTGGATAGTTTGGAAATGGAAGGAGCCAGGCTTCAGTGTGACATTAGGAAGAGTCACCACAATAAAATAAGCTAGAAAAAGAAATCATTCTGTGCTTTATCTAGCTATCAGT
This sequence comes from Dryoscopus gambensis, assembly GCA_013389985.1. Classification (NCBI taxonomy): domain Eukaryota; kingdom Metazoa; phylum Chordata; class Aves; order Passeriformes; family Malaconotidae; genus Dryoscopus; species Dryoscopus gambensis. The sequence continues at coordinate 14,428 of WEIT01021774.1, forward strand.
AAACTGAAACAGTAGTTCAAAACAGCATCAGTCTCTTACTTATAAGCTGCCTGGCTTATAAGTAAGCAGGCTGGAGCTGCTGGAGCTATGCAGGAAAGGAAGAAAAAAAAGAAGAGGCTCAGAGCAAGCTCTGTCACTCTCACAATTTTGCACCTGATAGTCTTTTTAAAATTGGCTTTTTACAGTGACGGCAGCTTTCCTAGTCCCCTCGTGCTGAAGTTCTGACTGAGAAAAACATTTACCCAGAAGCTAACAACAACAGACAGTATCACGTGTGCTTCTCTCCCCATTTACTGTTCTTTACAGTATAAATATGAAATTGTTTGGGGCAGTGTGTATATGGCAGTGTGTACAGAATTTCCAGTGGAGCCACATCAATGACAGTGATGAAGATATGAAATGAGCTGGTTTAGAACTCAACAAAAGGTGTCAGGAAACTCAAATTATAAGTAGATATAGATATCAATAGATATATATAAAAATATTAGAATGCAGATAGAGGAAACATGGTAAAGACCCAGTGGGTATGTACTGTGTGAAAAATGTGCCAAGATACTGGGATAATCACAAATTTCAGATATCCTTTTTGCATATATGCTGGGAAAGCATATTCATAGGAAAGGTCTCTTTTAGGCAAACATGTAGGTATTGTAAAGATGCCAGTGGTAAGATTGTAGATTACATTGCAACACCTGGGCATTTGAAAAGCCCCACAGTAGTTTTGCCAACAGCCCTGTTTTCTCTTGAGGCAGAATCTAGGAGAGGGTTAAGCCAAAATGCACTTATTCAATGGAAATTCGAATGCTTGTAATAAATAATGAATGTTCTAAAATTGTACTTAGAGATCATTGCCATAATGCTTACCAGTTCTCTGTCTGTATTTAACTGTTTCATCTCAAAAGAAGGAGACAAAATGTTTATTTTGGGGAACCAAAACAATGATATGAAATCAAAGGGAGCTGATGAAGGAAAAGATTCTCTTAGTGGAGTGCTTTGATATTTTGTCAGTACTGTTAAAAAAATACATTATCCTTCTGTTTTGTTGCAAAATTGAGGAAAAAGAGCCACATTATTCAAAGATGCTTTGCAGATACGGAGTTCAGTTCAGCACTGTTCTGAAGTGCACAGTGACTGCAACTTCAAATATGCAGGGTACAAAAGTGTAATTTCTAGATAGGCACAAGCAAATCTTTTAGAAATAATATATGATTTTTTTTTTATCTCAAAGTCTGGGAAGTCCTAATGAAACTCAAAGACTGTAAATTGGTACTTAGCATCTCCTTTGAGATTTTTGAACGTTATTTTATCTTCATATAATGCTGAATGACTATTTGCTGAAAAATTCAGGTTCTTTTAAGGTGCCTTATGTTGCACACTAAATTAATTGGGTTATCTGATCTCTATTAGTCATCTGAAACAACTTGGTCTCTATTTCTTGCTCATAGTGACTTATTAATGTGGCTGTAGCAGGAGAGGAAAAGAGCAGAGGAGAGAATGTCAGTGCAGTTATTTGCAGGTAGTACTTCCATCTGGAGAGCAATGACCACCACAATTCTTGCAAAGAGGCTGAATTGTACAAACCTTCTGGAAAGTCACTTTGCTAGAACAGAAGTGAAAGCCCTACTGCAGTTAAAGGTGGGCAAGACCACGTTCTGTAGAGTGTCATATGTTGACCCCTTTGAAATTTTCCATTGCTGGCAGTGAGAGACCAAGTGAGGAATGAGGACACCCAACTGCCACTTGTCCTTCACACAGCTCATATTTCACTTCATCCTGTCGCTATGATGTAAGTGAAGTCTGCAGCCTGTGTCTGTAAAGCTGTAAATAAATGCATCTGTCAGTCAGTGAGAAATTTTAAAAAGAGGAAAACGGTGCAATTGATCATCTGTAACCACCAGGAGAAACTTAAGCACTGAAACTGCTGACACTGATCATGTTCTCAGGCATGAGCAATTAGAAGTAGGACCAGCAAAACCAGGGTGTGTATTTGTAATTTCAGCTGCTGGGCTGGTATCAGAATTCTGCAAAGAAGCATGTAAATAGTCATGTGACCAGCTGTTTAAGCCTAAATCCATAATAAAACTAATGAATTATTTCAAAATATATGTGAGCAGGCAATTAGTTACTAGAGGTGTTAAAAAAAAAATCCATATTTGTTGTGCAAGGGAAGCTGGAGGTTGTTGTATCCATAGTTTTGTGGTTGTAGAATAGATCCCGGTGGGTGCAAGTGCTTTGCACACTGCACTTTTGCTGGCAGTAGAAGAGCACAGAAGCTTTGGAACAGCTCTTCTGAGTGGATGCTCAGCTGCAGAACAAGTGATATGATGGCCAGGTCTGCCTTAGATGGTCTCAGCACTACAGAGCAAAGCCTCCACAGGACCAGTGCCTTGCACTAATACCTAGTGGCAGGTGAGCATTGGAGCAGTGGGCCTGTGTAAACTGCATAGTGTAGTTTGAGCTCAACAGCACCTGCCAGAGGGTGGGTTCTTGTCTAGAAAGGCTGACACACTCAATGTGAAAAGTGTGACATTATGTGATACTAGACTGACCATAGATTTTACTAAGCTTATTTGGTGAAATCATCTGTTTTGTTTTGTTTTTTTTTTTTCTCAAATTGTTGCTCAGATCTCTACAATTGATGGCAGTTTCCTTTCTGTGTCATTTTGCCTTTATTACGGTGTGCCATAATCCTTACTTAACATCTCTTTAGAAAACTATATTAGCAAGCAAAATATTTATCTGCATGCTACAGCCTGTTTCAGACCTTAAGATTATGAGATGAGTATTTTCCGTATGATTTTCTAGGTATTTGCATTGCTATTCCACATTGGAAGAACAATCTCATCAGTAAGAACTGTGAGATTTCCCTGTTTTCACGGTTATGTGAATGCCACTCTTCCTCAAGTCATAATCACTCGCTAACCTTGCATTTGTTGCTCTTTCAGATTTCGCAGCCAGAAGCGACACTGCTGACAGCTTGATAAACTGTTTGCCACTTATGATGGCTTTGCCTCTTCCAGGAACATTCTTTCCCGTGTATACTCACTTTGAAGAACCACCATGATTTTAATCTGAAGCCTCTGCGCAAATTAGGCAGCCTTTGCTCCTGCAAAATTACTGAGGGGAAAAAAAGTGAAATTGTGGCTCAAGAAAGCATTGCCTATCGTAAAAGAACAAGTTCATGTGGAAGAAGAGTTCTGTGGCACTAGTAATGTGGGTGCCCCTTGATGTGGGTCCTAGTTTCACTGGAGTCTTGGCAGTAAGATGATACAGTGGAGGATACAGTTTGCAGGTTATATCTTGCATTTCATGGTCTGATTTGATAATGTTCTGTTTGCTTTTTAGGTAATTTGGTGACAAATTTACCGACAGGTGGTGCTGCCGCTCTAAATCCTCTCTGTTCAGTCTCGATTTGAGAAAGGAATGCTGGCACTTGTATTTCCACATTCCAGTGATTTCTCAGGCTCTAAAGAAAAATACTATGAAATATTGCTCAGGTATAATCTTTCCTATGTATTCCTACAAAGATAATTACAATAATGAATCAGGCTCTTTTATTATAACAATGTTATTGTGCTTGTATGTAGCATCTCTCAAAACAATTAGACTCATCCCACATATGAAAGATCTTGGACTCTCCTCGTCATAGTGTCAAGTAATAGGCAACAAACGTTTTCTTAATACACACTGAAGTAATTATTTTCATACATAATGCTTGGGAATGGAGAGATATTAAAAATTACTTATCTGAGTCATGTGGGAAGTCTTTATCAAAGCAAGGAATAAAATCCAGGTAACTCATGTCATACCTAATTTACTCGCTGTTGGTCAGGCACTCCTTCCTTAAGAAATAATTCGAGAAAGGATTTCTGTCCTATCTGGCGCTGACAGAGAAATCACTGTAACATCAGAACAGGAAGGAATGTGGTTATGCTATGTCTCTCCTCTTTTCCAGAAGCAATGAGGCATAGCTATTTTATTACGTTTGTTGTCATTAGTCAGGGCTACTGCTTGTTTGTCTGAGGCTACCAATAAACACAATGTGATTCATGCAGAACTGCTTGAGGGATGGCTTGACTCCAAAAGCACAGTTTAGCCTTTATTTGGCAGTTGTTTGCTTAATGCAGAAAAATGTGTATGAAAGCTATGAAAAATGAATCTGTGCTGTAACACCCAGCTTGTAAAATCCACTTGATTTATCCTGTGGAAGATATTGCAATATAAAGGAATAATGAAGACAATGCCTGCCTTCATTTTCTCTTATTTTTTCGTTATGCTGTCATCTTCAATATTATTGCAATGGATTCAGGCCTACATGGAGTCATCATGACTAATGAAATGTCTTTAAAATCAAAGATGATCTGTGATGCTGAGCTTTAAAAGGGCATTTTTTAAATCTAATTGTAACATATGTGGAATTTTCTTTCCCTTGTATGATTACTCTGATTTAATCATGAACCGTAAGGGAGAAATGCAGTGGAAGAGAGCAGTAGAGCATTTGAAGAGGCATTGTTGCCACTCCAGAAGTAGGTCATCCACCATAAGTGCTGTGTGGCTGTTGCAGGCTGATTATTACCTCTGTCCTTTCCTCTGTGGGGAACCTTTAAACAGTGGTTTTACTCTTGGGGCGTCTGAATCTCTGGAGATCTTTGGGCCACTTCCTTTGGGTCTTTGGTCTTGGAGAAGGTATCAGAAAAACACAAGTATATTTCCTAAATGTGATATACAGGGACTGCCATTTCAGGGAGAAAATAAATATATTAGGGACAAAGTAGGAAAACAAAAAAGTAAGAAACTTTGAAATAATCGATATAAATGATGGTTCCTGCAGAAACTGGGAGGATGAGGGTGAGGAATGCAAAAGTAAAAATGCAGAAACAAAAGAGCTTTATTCTGGGAATAAAGCCCAGATTTTTCTACACCCAGGTGAAGAGGGCTAAGAAGGCAATTGCCTGGAAACTCTGAGCAATTGGATTAATCTCCATTTGCATTTAAATTTGGATCAAGAGTGCACTTTTGAATTGAACTCCCACCATCCTTATTTTCTCTGCTTTCATTCAGAGTGGTCTCAGACCACCTAAACTAGAAACATCTCAGGTGAAACCAGGATGGAAGAGGTAATCCAGGAGCACGCCTGGTCCATTTTAATTGGTAGTGGGCATGCAGGAGACAGGAATGGACTAGATGCAATCTAGTCCAGTAATCTGAAAGAAACCTCCTGAAAATGTGTGGTTCAGGCATCATATGATAATGATCATATGAAAGCCCTTGATAACAGGGCTTTTGGCCTGCTGATGGTGGTCACTTCTAAGTGCTAAGGACCGTGCAGTTTGGTGGGGGGTGTGCGATGGGGTTCCACCAGTGACCACGCTGAGGCTGTGGGCCAGTCTTCACATGGAGATGCTTCCCAGTCTTCATGCTTTCGAAGCAGCCTTCCCATAAACAGGCTGGCTCTCACGGGGGCTTCTGTTACAGGTGAGAGCTGGGTGGGCACTGATTGACCGTGTCGTTGTGGGTAAAGGTGAGCACGGAGCTCCAGCCAGCTGAGGAGATTAACGTGGATGAAGGGTGGTCACCCCACTGAGTGTGGAAGCCTCCCTGCTGGAGTCCTAGTTAGTTATGCTGCAGTACTGTTGCCCTGAAATGTTCATATTGTCTTGCTGAAGTAGGTTTCGTTTGTTTGTTTGTTTGTTTTTGTTGGTTTTTTTGGTGGTTGTTGTTGTTGTTGTTTTTTTTAATTTGCAGGTCCTGTTAAACATAAATTGGTTTAGCTCTACTACATAGTGTGAATAACTCTCTTCATTCCTTGATATTGCTTCCTTCAGGGTATTTAAAATGTGTTATCATCTCCCTTCAGGCCCCTTTTATCTGACAGTATATATTAGACTCCTGTTTTCTCTATTTTTTGTGTCACAGTTGCAAATCTTGTCTTCATTTATTTGCCTGTTTCTCTCCTTAAATATGTGGGACAAGCTAGCATACTGAATAGAAAATTTCTTATAATTCTAGGTAGATCATTACTGCATTATATAAAGCTTCTCAGGATTTGACTTACACTGTTTTAAATATTTCTACTGTTCCAGTTTCTTTTACACACAAATAAGGCAGATTTATCAGAGAAAAAAATTTTAGATGTAAACATGGTTGTTATGCACAAGTGCACCCACAGAGAAGATCTGACTGAAGAAAACACCTCATGACTTTTGCTTGGACCTCAAGAATTCACTCAGCATTTCCCAAAGCAATCAGACGTGTTGATTCCTGTAGCCATGGAGTAGTTGCCCACTTTCATTCCTTCCTCCCTCCTTTGCCCCCTTCTCCCTCTCAATTTTCTTTTACTTCCATCCTGCTTTTTTCCCTCCCTTCCCCTTCCTTTTGCCCTTTCTCACACATCTGGAGACTAACAGCCTACAGACATGATTTTCCTAAACATCCAATATGTTACTACTGTTATAATACAGAAGGAATGGGAATGAACCATAAAATCATTGGCAGATCAAGGAAAAACCTGGTTTGTATCACATGGGAGCACAGGACTCAGAATAATGCAGGGATTTTTATTTCTAAGGAAGAATTGTAATGATATGTAAATTAAAGGCAGAAGAATGGAGGCCCAGACTGCTGCATGAATAATACTTCTGTAGTTCTGAACAATGAGGATAAGAGTTTTTCAGATGGCTCCATACAGCTACCTCTACACCGGTTACATAGAAAACCACATCCAGTTTTGTCCAGACATTTAAAGTGTCCATTTGGGGATTTCTGTTCAGGAGGTGTTCCTGATGACCTAACGCATTGGTGAAAGGAAAAACAGAAAGTTGGACACAGACAACATTGTTGAGTCCACCCAAATGAGTGTAGGAGATGTAGTTGCTCACTTTTCAAGACAAGTCAGCTGTGAACATCAAGTCTAATGTTCTTCAAATTATGAAAAGAATTATTAATTGTCTTATAGCTAAAGAAAATTTATTGGTGTATTCAGTGGCAGGGCTTTTTGTTTTCTTTTTATGTATAGTGCGCAAATAATTGAGGAATGAAAAATTCTTTTTAGGACTATAATAACAATTAATCAAAGTTAAGCATGTTATAAAATATGGCTTGGATGTTAATCTGATGCAAATAAGCTCTTGTTTAAAATCAATAGAGCTGTGGCAGTTTATGCCAGCAAAGGGCTTGGCTCTTTTTCTTTTGAATGAATAATATACCCAAGCATTAATTTTTCTTTCTTATAGCTAAGTGCCAGATTTCAACCTGTTCATTCACAAAGCTGTGGGACTTAATCAGTTGTAAACTGCCCTGTCTCCCATAATTCAGTGCTTTCTAGGATAGGGTTTGTCACTGTCCATTTTTCTCTTTGGTTTCAGCCAGGTGAAATAATGTAATTGTGAGTTTAGTCATGCTTCTGGTCTGAAATTAAAAGTTGAACAGTACTGGAATTTCTTCTTAACTGTGCCTCCAAAAATCCGACATAATACTCAGGAAGTCTTTAGTGTTACGGTGGTGTCAAATATTTCCTGCCCTTGGATATTTACTGAAATGAAAGAAAACAGCGGATCTAGGCTGATGAGGAGCTGTTTTTTGACAGAGAGGGAGAGGTGCTTTGTCAGAAACAATGCTGCAGCATTGTAGCAACAGCATAGGAGATCTCAGCAGGAGATCTTAGAGAGGGGAGAGTGATTATATTTTAAAACAGAGCTGATTTCATTCATTAACCCACACATTTCCACAGGCACATGCAACACCAAATCAATATATGTTTAAATAGTCTGTCTTCCCTTGCAACACCAAGATGCTGATGTGCAGGCAGGCAGACCAAGATTCCCAGTGCTGCCCCAGGGACACAGTTCTATGTCACTCCCTCAGGTAACAAGCAATAGGACAAACAGAAATGGCCTCAAGTTGTGCCAGGGGAGGTTTAGATTCAACTTTAGGAAAAATTTCTTTACTGAAAGGGTGGTCAAGCATTGCAACAGGGTGCCCAGGGAGGTGCTGGAGTCACCGTCTCTGAAAGTGTTCAAAAAAGGTGAATATGTGGTACTTATAGACATGGTTTATTGGTGGACTTGGCAGTGGTGGGTTAATTGTTAGACTCATTTATCTTCAAGGTATTTTCCAACCTTAATGATTCTATAATTCTATGACACAGAGGATGAGAGAAATAGGCCAGGTTCTCTTCATGTCTTTTGAGTTTGGTTTAGGTTGGTGATTTTGCATATGCCTTTTTTGTTCCCCATATAAACTTGGGATTAGTCTTTGCATCCTGTTCCACCCCTGAGCACACAGGATTTACACACCGTCTTTTCTTTCCCAGTTTGGGTATCCTGAGAAAAAACATAGAGATGTGCTGGGATCTTGATGCCCTCCTGATGTAAATGACATCGATGCATCATTCTTCTAGCCCTCCTCCTGCCACGTGTTTCTTTGTGGTGCTTCCACACCTGTACATTTTTATCTATACCAATTTAAACACCTCTACTGCAATTCTCTGCACAAGACAGATGCTGTCCTTCTAATATTTAATGTAGACATTCATGATGAACCATGATGTTGAAAAATACATTAATAGGGGCATTACAGAACTGATATCCATCTCTTGCCATAAATTGTCATATTAAATGGCAGTATGTCATCACTGGTGTATTACTTCCCACTAGAAGGAATGCTGCAGTAGCAGGACTATTATGGGCTTGAAGGCAAAGGAACATTAAGCTTGTTTTTCATTTAATCCACAGCTGAGTATACCTCATAATACGGGTAATTGCTGTTAAGAGGTGTTAACATAATCTGCATATCGTCTTATCCTTGGGACTGAATTAATCTCATATAACTATAGTTATCTGCAGTGCTGAGATTTACTTCCTCGACCCCCAAGGTTCCATGTTAATAGTGAAGAGAAATGGACACTTCTAACTAAGATGCAGTTTTTTGGCCTATTTTAGATGCCTACTTTAGCATAAGAAAAATGACAGGTAAATATTTTTATTTCCCTCTCTCTTCCCGATTATGAAGGAAGCCTATATAGTTCAAATATGGAAATCTACAATTAGTTAGTAAATACCACTCCAGATGTCTACTTTCTGTAATAATGGCCCCACAACTATTTATTGAGACCACATGTGGACAAAACAAAATTTGCCTGCTGCCCCCCAAAGAATCAAATCAGTGATGGAAATATTCATGGTATATAAAGAATTTGAATTAAAATATCTTTTCTATGTGTATAGAATGGAGGGATTGACTTCTTTTGGGATTTAATTGAATGTTTTTCCTTTTAGTGAGTGGGGACAAAATCCTTTTTTATACAAGGGGAGAATTTGATCTAGAATCACAGTTTTTCACCTGGCGCATGATAAAAGCCAATCAAATGTCTCCTGTACATGACAGCATTTTGTATTCCATTTTCTTCTTACTGATAATTGAGTTGATAACCCGTCTAGTTCCTCTGGTAGGTAAAGATCAACACCCAACACAACTATCCAAGGCAACTGCATAGAAGCTGCTGTATCTTAAATATTTTGGTTTTCAGTGGCTTTGACCTACTGCTGCTCTTGCTAGTTTAAAGGCTCAGATTTCAACTTTTCCAGATGACCAATGACTCTCTGTTATCACTTCTTGTACTTTGCAATGTCTGTGCAACTCCTGTTCAACTGTAATGGCCAAGGGTTACAAATGTGTGTACTAATTTTCAGTGCTCCCTCTGGAATACTTGAATCCAGCCAGAGTGGCATGGGTCTTCCTGATGATATGGCTGACAGCTCCATACTGATGTTTGAATATCCCAGTGGATCCAAAATAGTGCTATGTGCTTAAGTTTAGGCATTTGAACCCTGCTCCATCTGGTTTTGAAATTCTCAGACTAAAATATTGGATAGGGTTTTTTTGAGCCATGTTTCAGTAAGGTAAAGGAAAAAGTAAATAATTTGTCCTGAATGGGATTCCCTTTGAATGACTCAAGGCTTATTTGTCTACTGAAAGCCACCTTTCCTGCCCTCTCAAACCCCCAACCCCAAGCACTTTTCAACGTGTGTAATTGCTATTAAATCTGATCCAGATGTTAAGAAATAAAAAACTGGTATAAAAGCTCAGTGGAAACATTTCAGCAGAATGCAGTGAAGATGGTCACAAATGTAAAGTGTCCAATGCTGCATTGCAAGTGCTGAAGCATTTTCCAGTTTCTGACTGCAGCCAACATTAGCAAACTAAGCCTGATTCTTTCTTTTTTAATTTCTTATATTTTTAATGTTGATTTCTTTGTACAAAAGACCTTAGCACGTCAGGCCTTTGTGATGTTCAAAGAGCTTGCCTACAGGAAAGACTTGAGTTCTTTGAAAAAGTGTGTAGGATCAGGAACGTTGGTTAATATTTGCTGGCTTACAACTGTAGATGCTAAATAGTAATCAGTTGCACAGCAACACGAAAATCAGAGTATTTCACAGAACTACAATTAGTCCTTGAGCCTTTCCTCTGTTCTAACAGGTTCTGTCAAACCAGATAAAGAAGAGACGGGATCAGAAACAAGTGCTCCTTCAAAATAGGAGTTGACAGCAAAAGGAGTTGTACCATGGAAATAGATTGTGCCATTTGAAATGGAGAGAAAACACGTAAGAAGAGTTAAACTTATCTCTAAGACAAAGCTCCTGGAAGCAGGCTGAGTCCCAGAACTCTGCTGTAGAATCAACCCCTTCAACAATGAAGTGACAACGGACAACAGAACAGGTGTTCAAGTGTGATGCCCTT
>WEIT01021774.1:26071-37626 GCA_013389985.1 Dryoscopus gambensis
GCTACATCTCCTGAGTGGCAGCCTTGACAAAAAATGAGAAACAAAAATTGGGAAGAAGGAAGTCCTTGAACTAACATTCTCAGTAATGCTTCCCGTCATGTTGACTCTCTTGTTCTAATTCACACTAAAATTGACATACTTATTTTTGTGCTGATTTAGGCCCCTGTTCAGCAGGATTACAAAGTTGAAAACTATGGCTTTATCTGCACTGGAGAATGCTTTATTGCAGTTTCTGTTACATTACGTCAATACTCACATGTCATTAGTGCTGTGCTTTCATATTGCTTATTGTGATGATCCCCCTCCTATAGTCCACGCTGAAACTTTGCTCACAGATGATCAGGCCTTGCTCTCCTTATGTACACAGTGCATTTGAGCCAATGGGTCAATAGCAGCTGGCTGCAAGATCAAGCCCTGAATTTTGAAATAACCTTTGCCAAATCTGTAGTCTATGAAATCAACAGTATTAATCTTAAAATACCTTCCATCTATAACCAAAACTCTGAAGTGCACGTTTGGGATAGGGCAATACTTAATGAAATATGAATTTTATATGTGATGGATACTGTCCCCGAATGAAACAGGCAGAGCATATCCAGTATTCTCAGGCAGAACATGTAATTTATACCAAAGACAAACCTTGCTTGACTTCAAGACATCTCTTGTAGAAGTTGTATGACAATCTCCCTTCCAAAAACCTATCATTCTTAATTAGATAACAGTGAATATTGATAGAGAATGGAGTAAATATCCACATGGTGGAGCTTTATTAGGACCTTTCTGAATCTGTGCCTTCATTACATTCTTAGTTTTGCACGGTCCAGTATGTAGAAATAAAATTCTTAATTGCTGTTGTGCTGCACATTTTATGTCAGAAATGCTGGGAAAATATGCAGGGGTGGAGGAGGGGAAATTCTGCTCTCTGCAAATAGCTTATATAAGCTGTGCACATGCTGCCACCCTGACTTAAAGGTGGTAGGTGAAGGTCCTCTCCTGGCTGTATTCATAGAGTAACAAATTTTACCAGCATCATTAAAGTGAGCATTTTAAAGTATGAACAAGCATTTAAAGGATGGCAGTGGAGCTCTTACTCGGCAATGTCTCACAAAACTCTGAATCTGTGGAAGTAATGGAATGATAGGGGTGGAAATGGGGTAATTTCCCTATCGTAACTCCAGCAGCTATGAAGACCAAAAATGAATGAATCATCACAGGCTCCTTCTATAGCTGGGGTGTGATTCATCTTGTGCTAGCACAGAAACTTATAAACTTAGCTCCCAGGACTCCAAAGTTTCAGAATTCGCGTGTTTACAACATTCAGCTCTGCATATTTCCAGTAGCCTATTATTACACCCATTAAGAGCTTTTTAACAATTTCTTTTGAATGCTTGAAGATAGTAATTCCATAACGTTAATGAGCAGACTTTCCCTGCTGTCAGATGTGGTATGATTCAAAGTTATTGTCAAGAGGTCTGAAAGCTCAAGAAAGCAGACACTTGAAGAAAAGGTATTTCCATGTATGAATTAACTCAAATGAGTGATGTACAGAAAGACTTAGATGATATAAGAAGGAAGCAGTCTAAGTCCAATGCATAGATGTGGTTCTCTTTCATCCAAATCAGTGATTTTGCACTTCTTACAACTTGGTGTCAATAGCAAGAGCCAGGGCCTGTGTTTACCACACACTTTACCTTTCACAGGGATTTTCACAGTGGTGATTACAACAATTTTTTATTGCCAAATATTGGCAAAGTGTCTTGGGGCTGTACTTTGCCTCTTTCCAAGTTCCCTAAGCAATCTGTTGCAAGATAAGTCTTGCGTTGGGTGCTTTGCCTCAAAGGCCCTGGGAGTACTTTTCTGTCTTCACTGTATATGGAGCCAAGATCTGAGAGTTGTGGCCAATAACATGGATTAACCCCCTGTTAAGGTGCCACATAATTTTTTTTGAGCTTTGGCACTTCAGTAGTTACGATGATGAAGTTCAGCATCTCTATTAGGTGGGTTGAAAGTGGTCTGTGGTGTCTTTTCACTTGAAAATCAGTTGACAGAAACAGAACCCCAAGGTGGACTTTTCTTCCTCTTAATATTAAACTCTCTTGCTTTAGAAAACTGGTTTTACGGTTTAGTTAGTAATTATTACTCTTTTTCCTTGTAATGGGGTTTAGCTTGGCATTTCATTTCACAGTACCAAAGCAAGCAAATGCTGTTGTGCAACAAAGCCTTCCCGTACAATAACAGTATCACCAACTGCTTTTTCGGGGGAACAAGTAACTGAGAAATGTTTACACAATAAATAAACATCAGAGCTATGTATTATTTCCTGGTAAAAAGAGACATAGAACCTTATAACACTATAAATTGGTTTCTTAATAGTAAATAAGCCAATCTCTCCCTTTGTTGGTCTGAAGTGCAGACTAGTATTCTCTGCACTCAAACTCTGATAATATTGTTCACTATATATCTCAAAGGCTGTTTCCACGCTAATCTCACAGGTGTTAACATCAACCAATCTTCTTGGTAAATATCTCTGAGATGTGTTATTGCTCAGCATCCTGCTAGTCTACCTATGTACTAACACCAGGCACTTTTAACCTTCTACTGACAGTGGGAATAAGTCATGGAAAATCTTTCTCAAACAGGGACATGTTGTTTTCATTTAGTTTCTTTTGGAGAGAAGTTTGATGCCCAGAAATGGTGTTGTTGGAAGCAAAGGGGATACCCTGGCTTGTACAAACCAGTGTGATAGCCCAGAGATCAGGGAACAGGGATGTGCTGCTGGGCTGTAGCACTCCAGCCTTCCTCTGCATGTTCAACTCAGCAATGGTGGCAGCAACCCTCAGGAAGAGAAAACAGCTATCTCCTATCTTCTCATTTCATGATCTCCTTGCTAAGATCACGCACTGAAAAAAAAAAAATAATATGGTTTGCAGAGTGAATCCTTGTTCCGGAGTACATTTCCCAGGGCATTAGGGAAATGGCCTCCAACTCCCACGTTAGCCACGCTGAATGGAAAAATATTCTGTATCAATGGAAGAAGGGAAGACTTTGCAAGGTGTCGTGGCTGTTTAGGAGGTGGACAGAAACCTAATAAAAAGGCAGATGGAGGCTTATGGATAGAAGAAGTATAGAAAATGTCAGTATAAGGCTGGATGACTAAACCAGTGCTGACGCATTCCTTTTATGAGGCAAGAAAGGAAACAAAGACATTCCTCTTTGAACTACTATAAAATGAATTTTTGGAGCAATAAAAAAGGGAAATCATGGCCTGATGAACTAAAACTCCAATTTGTGCTAAGACCATTTCTGTGGGGGCACAGATGGAAAGAGCCTAAATATTAGACCACGTGTCCTGCTCAGGACCCAGCTGTGATGGGACAAGAGATCACCATCATTCTCTTTGCTGGTGGCTGTCATTCCTTTAGTTCTGCTTTTGTGAAATAATTGCCTTTAGGCAAAAGTATCTGGATTATAATAAACAGTGTTATATCCGTAATCAGTGCTACTGTGAATGAAATTGAAAAATGCCATGTAAACCTCTCAAGTGGTGGATGGAGAGAACAGTATCCAGCTGGTGTGTGGTGACATGCACCCAAGGTAGCATCATCCATGAGGCAGCTTGTCTGCTCTTGCCTTTGAGAGTCAATGGAATTTTAAGATTAGCTACAAAATACTCCTTTGTGGAAAGGCTCGTAGAGGGGACAGCTTGCTAAAACCATGAAATATTTGTGTTGTTTGGTCTCATATCTTCTCCCATGTTCTCTTTGTGCTTCCTTCCTGGTTCTTTTCTCTCATATAACCTCTCCTCTTCCTGTCTATCAGGAAATGTCTTTATGCCTTGAAATCCTTAGATTAATTTTCTTTTCCCACATTTTCCTTTCTCTGAGTTTTTCTGCAAAGAAGGTAATCTCTTGTGTCTTCCCATGATATCTAAAATTCCTCTTCTAAAATGAGCCATTATAAACAAAAGGTTTGTTTTTTGATTCTTTCTAATTTGATTTTCAGAGCTAGGATATAGCTTGTAAGGCATCTATAAATAATAGCAGAATACAAAGACAATCCCTGGTACCTATTGACTGCATTCAAAACTGACCTGACTGGAGAATCCAGGTATATTGTTTGGGGGAGAAAAAGGATAAAAAGAGGGAAATCTGGTTTTTTCTAAATAGTAATTTAATTTACTGCAGCTATATGGTAGACAGCATCTAATATGCTTAAGCAAGTGCTACACATAGAAACTGAGTGCCTCTAGATTTTAAGAAATCAGGTACTCGAGTTGTATTTGACCAGGGAGTTTTCACTCACGGAATTTCTTGGTCACACCAATAGATGGCAATCCATCTTCACATCCCTTAGCTTCTTCAAAAGTGAACTAAAAGGTGAGGAGGAATGAGAGAAAACAGTTTTCCTCAAATGCTTTTTTTCCCTTTTATGTGTCAGAGTTTCAAAGCTAAATGTTCAAATGCCCTGGAAATGAGAAATTATCTGAAAACTAGTACACTGCATGCTACCACAGCACAAATTACCCCATGCTGTCCTGTCAGATTTAATCTGCCTGAATCATTTTTGGAAGGGATGATATGGGATTTAGTTTCCATGTGAGCTAGTAAACTGAGATTAACACTGTTCTTGATACTATTGCATATTTTAATCTAAGATTCAATTTATTGCCCAAGTTCTACATTGTGAAATTTTCAATAGATCTCAAAAAGATAGGGGGAAAAAAAAAAAAAGAAATCTCAAATCATATGGAAGATACTTGATCTTCCAGTCTGATTGTGCTTTGTGCTACAGCAGTGTAATTCAGCAATAACTGCAAATAACATATCTCAGTGTCAGATTAGCAAATGTGATGGTAAGATTAAACCTAGTTGTGTCTTGTTTGCTATGCTGCCATTGTGGGAGCACTTGTGAACTTCAGAGATGGCTATTCTAGCAAAACTGGCCTCTGGATTAGAGCATCTGATTGTTGAATTAATTTAACCTTTTTACTCCCTTTATTTACTCATATACTACCACTACTGCCACAGAGCCCGTGGGCATAGGAGATAGTTTTTTAGGAGATATTATCTACAAAAACTAATTTAATTGCTGCCAGTTTGAAAACTGAAAAATACAGGGAAATGGATTGCCCTGACTGTGAAGTTCTCTGCACCCAGGAGTGGTCTGGGACCAATAATTTCAGTCCATTTGGCAAATAATACTTATTTCAGCCGCATTGTCTTGTTGATTGCTCCGCAAAGGATAAGACTTTATGTGGAAAGCAGCTAAACAGTTGCTCCCTCTGGCCTGATAGCTGGGACAAAGCTGCATGGATCCCAGGAGGCAGGGTCCTCACTGGATAAACAGAGCAGCATCACAGGGAGCCATCCAGCCCTGCCACAGCCACAAAGGCCTGTGGCTGCAGCAGAGCTCAGTGCTCACTCCATGCTGCTGCATGAAAGGCTGCCATGAGCTCTGCACCCACCGCCCTCTGCTTCACCCACAGCCCTTCTCCTGGCCTCCCATGGCACTGCATGACCTGCTTCCCTCCTGCAGCGCTGGCATCAGGCTTTCAGAAGATGTCTGTGCAGCTCTGTCATTCTGTCTGGCACCATCTGAAAGCCCCGCACTATTTGGGAAGAAACTGTGTGCCTCTGCAGTACATACTTTTCTCTGAATTCTTGGCATCCTGTAATTTGTTCTGTCCTTTCTTGCACTACCAAACAGAATACTGCAAGTCAGTAAACAGGCCTGAAACTAGAGCTATTGTTAACAAAAGAATGCAGGTAGTGCTGAAAATAAATTGCATCTACCAGCAGTGCACATTATGAAACCAGGCATTTCTTATGGGATCCTCCCCTTTACCAAAGATAGTGCCTTGTGTATAAAGAATAGCTCTCTTATTTAAGCTGCAAGTGTTTTTGTTGGGGGGGCTTATAGCTGATGAATAGAGCCGAGGCTCGAGAGGTTATTGTGGATGCTAAGGATGGCAATAGGGCAGCTAGAACAGTAAGATAAAAGAAAATGTGTTTCACTCATTAATTACCCATTCTTTTGGTTTCCAAGTGTAAACATGTTGTGCTTCCGAGGGTCATGGGCCTACCGGTACAGAAAAGGGCTTACAGTGCCGTGCACCATTCTTACCTTTCATAACATTTCTGCCCTGGACGTATGCTCTCATTTTATGTAGGCATTTTATGTATTTTATGTGCTTCAGACGTTAGATTTTTTGTAGTAGGACATCCATTTACTTCCAGAGGGAGTATTATTCTGCCTCGTAGCATTTTATGAAGCCTTTTCCTTATAAAAAGAAAAAAAATGCCCCAACCATAGTCTAGGATTATGTGAAATGGGGAGAGAATACACAAAACCCGGCCTTCAGCCTCAGGGATGAATCTCCATAATCTGAAGCCGACACCAGATGAACTGCTGAAGGGTGGCTGTGTAAGCCTTGATACCATTACCTCTCCTCTTTGACCTGAAGGGATTGATTACCTGCTCCTGGAGTTTGCTGAGCTTCTCTGCAGCAAACCTGTGGGCATGAACTTTCTCTTGCCTGAAAGAAAGGAGGAGAAATCTCTGAGCTTGTTTTCATGGCTCCAGTTTAACTGCTGATACAGGGGATTTTGTCATTTCTTCAATGAACAGAGTCAAAATCTAAGAATTTTATATTTCCTCAGAAAAGAAGGAAATGCGGAGGAGTCAGGTAAATGTAAGGAAGGAATGGAAAAAAGGAGAAAACACATTAGCGTTACTTTTCTGGTCTCAGAAATGCATTTGCTAACACAGTGAATAAATATTAACAAGGCACAAGTCTCTGCAGCCCCGGCCGGTTTCCCAGTAGATCCAAAACACTCTGATCCGAGTGAAAGGGTGTCAGCTTCATTAATGGCAGCATTCTCCTGATACACACAAATTAATCAAGCATGTATGAGAAGTTAATGAGTATAAAATTAACGGGGTATTTTTCATGCCTTTTGTAGATACGTCTAAGTAAACAGGGATGCTTATTTCTGGAGCTAGAGAGCAAAGTTGGAAGACCACTAAATCAAGAGGTTTTTTTATTCATTTTCAGTGAGCTTCTGAGCAGGATCTGGTAGTATAAGCACAGCAGAGAGATGGGGCCCTGGGTACAGCACCAGGCTAAAAGTTACAAGACTCAGCTTTAAGTTTAGACTGTTAATCTACTGAAACTTTATAGTTCACTTTACTCTCCATGCCTCAGTTTCCCTCCAACAGCTGCTGTCTTTCTTCAGAGTGGAATTTACTCTTCCTGATGGAGATTTGTTGAACCCCAGTTGTGAGAAGGATGTGGACTTTCTGGGAGATCATTTGGGTGCATAATGCAGTGTGTCTGACCTGTAATCCCAGGATAGGAAATTCCTAGGCATCAATAGAAGCCCAGGGTGCACTGCTGACATCCATGTGCTCTGTTCTGTGTCACTGCAGGCCTTTGGCATTTCCTCTGTTTGAATTCTGGGTCCTTTCTAAGCATGGATTGTCAATTTTGCCAAACAAGGGCAAAAGGACTAAAAGCAAACAATTTTCAAAACAAATGCTGAACATACCAGTTCATGCAACATTAAGTTCACTATTATGTGGATGTTCTTTCAGCCACTCTGTGTGTGCTGTTTATTTCACAGCATGCTTGCACATTTAATGTATGAGTTTTGAAGGGAGGAGGAATGTAACTTCACCTGTCACCTGGGGAAAGTTTCCATGTTAATTTTCTGTTGTTTTGGCATTCTGACCTCTTGAGGTAAAGCACCAGGAGGTTTATCCCTGCCAAAGGATGTGACCTTTGGTGAACTGAGAAACACAGCATGCAGTCTCTGTCTTAAACCAACTGTTGCATTGCTTGTCATATTTATTTAAATGTCCTCTGGCATAGCACGAGAAACCAGGAAAGTTCACATGCAAACTCATTGGGATTGTGTTGGCTCATTCCCCAAAGAAATACATACTTTCACACAAGCACAGCTTTTCTCATAATGGAGAAATAGGAGGAATCCTTGTATCGTGTTGGAATGACTGTCAAATGGAAGCTGCATCTTCTACTGACAGGAGCAATGGGACCATGTTTGGCCCCACAAGTAGAAACTATTTATTCTGAACCATCACTCCTTTTGAAACATTTCTGTTTAGCCAAGGACCTATATATGGGAAGGGGAATGATAGATAGTCATATTAATTCTATCTTTAGTCTAAGCTGAGACCACCAACATTAAAATGCCACAGCATTTTTTTCTGTAGCATTTCCCTAGGCTAAGTTTCTGCACAAGCCCTAAATGTAGATTTCCATAATATAGTATACTGTGATGTCTTTAACATGTTGCCTTGGCACTGATCACTGAATTTTCTGGGTTTATTGCATTGCTGGGCTTAGGGAAAAAGTCCCCTTAAGGAAGAGAGCTCTATAAAGAAAAAGTAAAATAATGATTCCTTAAGAACCAAAAGGGCAATACAGGCTCCACTACAATCCCTAGAAGGAGTTTATGCAGATCAAGGGAAGGAGAAAGGGAGCATTGCAAGGGAGCTGGCAAAATATATTATGAGAAGGAAAAATTCATTCTGTCATACCAAGACCAAGCGCCTTTTCTTTCATACTATCCCCTCAATGCTTTTCCCAGCTTCCTTCCTGCGTCAGTAATAGGTCAAAATTTATAGAGAATTTGGATACAGTGAGTGTCCCCTCATTTTCCCTAGTGTTTTCATGGTTCAGTATAGTACATTCTTCCCCTTCACCCTTTAAATTCTGTTTCCCTTCAGGAAAACCTCTGTTGCTTTCAGAAAATCTCTGGAGGGTTTTGCCAGTCTTCTTTGGCTTTTTTTCTCAAAAAGACTGTCTCTTGCATTAATATCTCTGTCCCCAACCTCCAGTGAGCAAACTTAAGGTGGCAATTTATGTCCAAATAATTTTGCTAAAGGGTCTTATTTATTTGAGCTTCTTCTGTGTAAGCATCAGGACTTTAAAGCATCCAGCAAGGGTGGAAATATTGCAGTAATGGAGATGGGACCCACAATTTGTCGTCGTTTCATGTTTTTATTTTGCTAAGAATATCTGATTAATAAGATATAACTTTCATTAATAAGACTTTGCCTGGCTGCTTGGGGACAGAGTGCAGAGGGTACTAGGCATGAAAATAGTGAGTCCCTCCTGAACTCTTTCTAATGGCCTTGTACCTTAGCAGCCCTCAGGTCAGGAGCTTCCAGCAGACTTGGATTGTGATATGGAGAGTGAACAGAGAAGGAGCAGAATTACTGAGCCTGGGCAAAGATACTACAGAGAATGAGTGAAAACATGACCTAGATGATATGGATTGGAATTAGAGGGCAAGGAGCAGGTCACTGGTGCACTGAAGGTGAGACGGGCATGTCTTGGAAAAGGATCCAAGTTGGGAGGGAACTGGGATTGACTGGGCAAGGACCCTGGTGCAGGAGAAAGAGCAGGGAGCTGAGAATGAATGTGCTCAAAGTCTGATGGCTGGGATTGGGGTGAGAAGCTTGGATGGAAACTGGTGTGGTAAGGATGAGGAGAAGCAATGATGATGAACCATGTGGAGTGGGATGAAGAGCAAGAGATGAGGAGGGTAACNCTTCATTAGTTGAATTAGTTGAAAGCTATTTTTGTATCCTTCAGGGATCCAGCCTGGCCTGAGCTCTATGACTGACACCACAAGATAGAAAAGCTTCTGCCTTTTCCAATTTTGAAGTTTGTCTGCATATTGCAGCAAGAAATACTTTCCCCGAATTCCTCTCTTTCTTTTGCACATTTCAAATTAATCT
This sequence comes from Dryoscopus gambensis, assembly GCA_013389985.1. Taxonomy (NCBI): domain Eukaryota; kingdom Metazoa; phylum Chordata; class Aves; order Passeriformes; family Malaconotidae; genus Dryoscopus; species Dryoscopus gambensis. Next base: position 35,837 of record WEIT01021774.1, read on the forward strand.
CTTGGCCATTCTTACAAGCTGAGTCTGGTCTGTTTATTTAGCTGGATAAATGTCTGATATAAAATCTCATTAGCCCAACAATTACCTTTGACACCACAGATGAATAAAGACTCTTTGCCATGTAAATTAGGAAATCACAGTAAGTCCCTTCGAGTTCTGAGAAGGCACAGTTTTTAAAGACATTCAAAATGCAGAAAATCAGTTAGAATCATTAATATTTCTGTGGTGGGTACAGTTCATATCAGACATCCCAGATATCACCAGGCATAGGATTTTATTATTACTCCTCATGATAAAGCTGTCCCTATGCATCATATGCAGACCAAAAGCCTAGTTTCTACATTAATCATTCCACTTGATGATTCTGTCACTTCCTCCTGTATGGCATTTCTTTGGAAAATAGCAAAAAGAATAAGAACAAGAACTGGTCTACAAAGGAAAAGAAAATCAGAACGTGAGTCTATTCTTTGCAGAGCTTCTATTATTAGTCGCTTTTAATAACTAGTATTAAGCACTATTAATGCAAAAAATTATTTACAGTATTAATGCAAAAAATATTTAAAGTGCAGGAAATTTGGATTTGGGTTGGATTTCCTGCTCCATTTCTCAGGTATTCTCTCTGATGTGGTGAAAAACTCTGCTTAGTGAATATGCAAGAAGCTCAAGATTTGGGTACTGAGGGAGCTCACTGAGGCAGCAGTGCTCACTGAGCCACTTTCCATCATTAGATTCAATATTAGGAAAATTTTCTTCATAGAAAGGATTGTCAAGCATTGGAAAAAGCTGCCCAGGGAAGTGGTTGGGTCACCTTCCCTGGAAGGATTTAAAAGAAGCATAGATGAGGCAACTGGGGACATGGTTTGGTGGTAACTTGGCACTACTGGGTTAACTGGTTGACTCAATGATATTAAAGATCTTTTCCAACCTAAATTTGATTCTGTGATTCAATGATTTCAAAGAAGCCCAAATCCCGTTCATAGCCAATGCCATTCAAATGGCTCTGAGACTCTGATGTTTTGAAAATTTAGTTGAAATCTTTCTGAAGTGACAGGCATTGGAATCTTCAGTGTTTGGTTTCCCAGTCCCTCAGGTCCTTTAACAAATATTATCCAAGCAGTGTTGCTTGGAAATGGAAGCTTTTTAATGGGCTATATTTGTTCAGAGAACCTGTAAAAGCAAACATGAAAGTGTGCGTGCACAGAAGAAAAAGAGCTTTGTATGAAGTTTTCCATTCATGTGGCTGTGTTGTGTCATTCTTTCATAATAAACGGAGCTATGTACGTTTTCCTACATGGTAGAAGAATAATTGGATTTCAAGTAGACTTGCTAGAGCCTTGTTTACTCAGATGTCATTCCTTTTTGGTACAGCACCTCTAATTCTGTACGGCTGTTCTGGCCATCCAGGTCACCAGCAGCCTCATTATTGTGTACAGGTATGGTATGCCTGGAGTGAAGACTGTGACTGGCAAAAAGAACACATCCTAATTAACCCTAGCATGGCTCTCATCAACCTAGGATGATGGTTTTTAATATTGAAATTACATTTAACCACTCCAGTAGAGATGAGCAGAAAGCAGGAGATGTAAAAATAAGCAAAATAATGAAGTGATTAATATTCAAAGTATAAAGAATTCACTCTTCCCATCTGTTAGAGATCACTATGCATTCCATACTTATCTCTCTGTAAATCAGAAGCAGACTGTTGATTTGTAAAAAAAATAGTTATTTATTCAGAAAACTGCACCTCTCTTGATGTTTTAGCTGGTTGCCTGTTATCTGGATTTTACAAA
>WEIT01021781.1:2056-20918 GCA_013389985.1 Dryoscopus gambensis
CACAGTAGGTGAAAACCTAAATCTAAAATAGCTATTTTAAGTATTTCTGTAACTAGAAATGCCCCTAAATAAAAAAAGACTGTAAGTCATTCTATTGTATTTTGCTCATGCAAAGAAGGTGCTGTCACTGTGGAAGAAAGGCTGGCAAGGATTCAGAGGAGGAAAGAAGGTAGGAATAAAGAAGAATAATACATTCATGTATAGTTAAAAATCATGTTTGATTTTTTTTTGATAATTCAATTGTCCCAAACATGAATCCTCACCTTTTGTTGAGAGAGAAAATTAGAAGCGTAACTTCAAGCAGACAATAATGAAAAGAAAGCATTCATCATTCCACACTGACTAGAAAACAGTAAGAATAAATCAGACAAATCAAGCATTGTGGCAACTATTATACAGTCTTATGCTTCTTTACACCTATTATTAATCGAATGACAATTCCTATTTATGGTGGGATATCCAGGTCATTGGGACTAAAAATGAAAGATGCTGGAGGTAAGGCACTTTTGTATGTACTGCTGAGAATTGTCTACTGGTTTAAGGAATAACTTATTGCTGGATGCAGAAAGCAAGTTGCTCTTTCTTTCTGTCAGTCTGTCTTTTCTTCCTTCCTTTCTATCTGTCTTTCTGAGTTATTAAAAACTGGTAAATGAATCTTAACCTCCACCCAGGATTTTAGCTGCAATCGCAAAACCCACTGACATCCTGATCGCAGCAGAAGTGCCACAACAGGGGACTTTTGCTCAAAGGTTTGAAATTGCTAACACACGTTCTGGTGAACAAATATCCCTGCGGTGACATTTATGAGTAGAATCTATTCAACATGAAAAATATCCAACTAAGTTAATAGTATGGCTGACTGAATGTGAATAGTGGTTTTAAGCCTATGTATCTTTGATTTCATTAGGCTTAAATCTTGAAGGATTTGCCATTCTGCGGCACATTGTTTGAAGTTATCATAATTTGAGGTATTACATGAAATGTTTCTTTTTGTGTCCCCCTTCTTCTCCAGGCTAATCACAATAGCGTTTGAGAATTTGAAAAATTTGAATATCCTTGGGCTGTTGAAACCAGCATGGCCCTATTGCTGGGAACCAGCAGGTTTTTGAATGTGATTCAGATGTTGTTTAGGGCTTGCCAGCTATCTGTAGCTACTCCAACCCCCCTGACAAGCACTGCAGCGGTTCAAGCCCCAGTACTGGTTGTACTTGCTCCAAGCACACCATATATTCTGCTGGTAAGAATCTTCTACATTCATAGAACATTAAATTCAACCTTCAACATAACATACAAGTAACATAATCCTTTACTCAATTGCTTGATCATCATATTCCAGAGAATCTTCTATATAGGGAAGAATAAAGCATTAAGAATGATTTGTAGTAAATCTACTATTAATCCATTTCTTTTCTCTCCCAGTCTTGAAAAATAGCCTTGGCTCTGCAAACACTTTTGTTTCTTTTAACTTTTTGTTTCTTTTGGATTTAGACTGTGTGTTGACTCTGCTGTTCACTCTGGATAACAGCTGTTCTTGCTGAATTGGTTGTTTTGGTGTCATCCTTCTCTGCACAAGGATGTGTTTGCTCTCTGTTTTCCTCTGGAGGCAAGGTTTTACTTATAGTACTCCAAAAGAAGTTTTTATTTTGTGGATATAGTCTCCTATCCAGAATTTTAATGCAAGCGAGATTGCTCTGTCTCTACTAGTTTTACATGTGAAAAGACAATAAAGAAGAAGAAAAAAAAATGCCTCAGTAAGTTCCTCTTCTGTTCCAGTCCTCTGCAAAATACTATGGCATGTCAACAGCAACGATCAGCAGCAGCAAGGCTCTATGACCAGATATACATTTTTATCATTAAAATAAATTCATTAAAATAAATTTACACTCTGAGTGAATGACTGGAACACTGAAATTGAGAAGATCTTAAAGATGAGTAGATATATTCTGTACTCAGATTAGTACACAGTTTAACAAAGGTGCAGCAGTAGATTAAGATTTGGCTGACAATTAAATCAGTTTTACTCTCTTTTCCAGCAAAAAACAGATAACTTAAACTGTCAAAAATGAAACCGAAAACTGAGGTGTATGTTACTGATTTATGGAAAATATATTTAAGCAGCAATAAATAATGCGTCTGGAGGTAAAAGGTCATAAAAAGTGGATCAATTTGCAAACTTTTTTCAGAAATACAAGGCCTGTTCAGAAACAAATGTCACAAACCTAGAAGTAGCATTTGACCATAAAAAAAAAATCTGAAAATACTCAAAATATGTACTTTTAACTCTAATACAATCTCCATTTCAATATATACCTAAAAAGGGGGAAAATTAATCAGTAGCAGAGAAAAATCCCCAAATATGTAAAAAGAAATGCCTTATTAAAAGATTAATTATTAAATGAAAGGAAATGTAGCAAACCCAGAATTTCTTCTGGGAATTACAGTAACATAGGATTCAAAATTGCTTGAAGAGATTATCTTAGCCTATTCAATGACAAAAAATTATCTAACCTATCTCTGTGGGGTTTTTTTCCAAGCTATGGACTTGCTTTTGCATTTCAGTATTTCAACATTTCTTAGAAAATATTTCTCCTGGTGTCCAACATATGTCTTTGCTGTAAATGCAAATTATTCCTTGTTGATCATTCCCATCTTCCCAGAAAATGTTAATTATGAATCCATGTCTTTCCTTTGGTAGAATGCAAATTCTCCTCAAAATATTCTTTTTTTTTTTTTAAGACTGAAACCCCCCTATTTTTCCAGTTTTTATTCACAACCATATGTGTTTAAGCCTACCCTCAACGATGGATTTGCTCAGTGGTAAAAGATTATGCTAATCTCCATAGCCTCTGAAATGCTTTTAAATCTATTGCATAGCAACTAATATTTCTTTTTGTAGTTACTAATACTGTGATATACATTGGAAAAGATTGTTTCATTTAATGGGATTTTGAAAGCTTGAAAATCTTCTTTAGGGCTGACATATTAATCTATTTTCTTTAATCTAGGAAGCGTAGGGGTTAAATTTAAAATACAGTAGAGATGAAGACTCTGAAAAGTAATTATGCAACATCAGAATCCCAATTCTGTACATTTCCTGAATTTTGAAATGTTTTAAGCTTCTATACATTTGGAAGACAGAATTGTAATGGTCTTTTCTGCAGGAGGAGTCTAACAAAGGTAACTTGTTGTGGGTTTTCCTTTTACCCCAAAGTATACCAGGTATTTTGAAGTCAGTGTTATAGCAGTGCATGAGTGAAAATGTTATTTCTGCCTTCAGCACTTACTTTCTATACAATGTGTAGAGCAGCTGTAACAAAAAGTAAGGAGCACACGCCTGGAGAGACAATGAGGTCCACCAAACCACAGGATACACAAAATGCTCAAGTTCTAGGCATTTTCATTAACTGAATATTGATGCTGTGGCAAATGTCAGGTTTTACAGTACAAATTCACATCACTGGGCATTATTACTCTCTCCCAAAATATTTGAAAAATTATAGATGTTTTGGGAAATCTGCTGATTATTTTTCCCTTCATCTTGCTTTGTCTCTGATCTCTCTTTCCTAAAATGTTTTGAAGTGTGTGATTCCCTCTTGCTTTTTTATAAGTGCAGATTCAGTTGTATGTGGCAAATACAATAATTTTAGGTAGTTTTTTGTTGTATTGCTGACTTGTAAATTTATGTTTGGGAACTTTGTCAGATAAGACTTTCACTCCGAGGAGTCCTTTAAGCACCTCATGTGCTTCCTTCTGGAAAAACAGGAAGAAAATCCCCCTCTTCTGCAGATGGGATGCAAAGGGCAATTAGAAGAATCAGCAGCTGCCAAATGATGTGCATCAGGTTAGCAGGCTGCATCTCTAATCCAGCTTCATTTGCCAGTGCATCACCTGTTCACCTCATCCACTGAATAGCAACTTGAATGTCATACCACGCAGCCCTTAGTGGTGGCTGTCGTGTTCCTGCAATAGTTTATTATTGAGGCACTTGGACACATAAAAATATTATTTCTTTTCTGTATTTTGTTTGCTATAGCTGTCACTGAGACGATTGATTTTGAAGCACTCAGGTTTCTCATCCTGATTTCTATTTTGCATGGGAAATATTTTTTATTTGCCCCTTTTGGTCAGAAGGAGGGGGTGTGGTGTGAGCTGGCTGCTGGCAGTGACTCCTAGGGTCCTCTGTGCCTTCATCACAGCTGCAAATATCTCTGCTGTAGCCCTCTAAGGATTGTGTGCTTCCCCCAGAGTAATTGCAATTTTGGTCAGCTGCTGTCCCTTTCCGACACTCGGTGCTTTCCCTGCCTGCTGGTGTTTGCATTATGCACGTGTCCCCTGCATCCTGTGGCTGCTGTGTGCTCACAGCTGGCCTCGCCTGACCCCTGGCCTACCATGCCAGAGTTTTTGCCAAGCACCATCTGTGTCACCTCAAAGGAAAGATGTTGAATTGCGCACCTGCGCCTATTTTGAATATCTGAAGCCATTTTGCTGCTTCAGCAAATATTATGGCATAACCTGAATACTGTTTTTTAAATAGAAATTCGTCTGGAAACTGAGCACTTTGGGCTTTTTTTGAGAAATGAGTCGCAGTCGCCACTGTACCGTACCACTGAGCACACTGCTGGCATCCATTTGGGTTATGCAGTTTGAGTTTCACGTTTAACTGCACTAAGTTTTGGTTGATGTAAGGGTCCCCACCGTCCTGCTCTCACCAACCCATGGCTATAATTCTGTGCCATCTCAGCCCTGCCTGGTGCTCTGGCAGAGCCTCTGCCATGCCCTCTTCACTCTGCAGGTCTCTGGATGGATGTCAGTCTTCACAGTTGCCTGTGGATTGGGGCTGAATTATATTTCTTGCCAAACGCCATCTCTGTACATTCAGTTGTTTCTGGGAAGTTTGCTTATCTATATTCTTGTTTTCAGGTAGGAACTTGTTTTCTTTCAATTCTATAGAGATCCATTGATTAATCACTTGTTAATTATCATTGATTAACCTATGATAATTAAGCAGGTAATAACATGTTTTTAAATATTAATCATTTGCATACATGAATATTTAGTCTTTTATTAATATCCAGAGTAAATTAATTATCTGTGGTCTTTCCTGTTAACTCATATAACTTGTACAATGTTTCTCGAAAACATATTCATAATTTGTAATAATTTGTTGGGCTCTTTTTAATTCATTCTGTGTCAATACCTTTTTTGGAGAATTGACACTTTTGAAGTGAAACTATTTTCTCTTTTTGTCTTGGTTTGGTTTTATTTTACCCTCTTTAGCCTGTGCTGTTTTTAACCCCTTATGTCAGGGCTGGATGCCCACAGCTCAGCCCTAGCTCTCCATCTTTCTGAGGCACTCACTTTTCCCCTTTTCAACTTTTAGGGCAGGCATGCTGAGCAGTAGATGTTTGGCTGTTGCTCTTGAAACAGTACAGTGTTAACATTTAAGCTGTAAACTTTTTTTTCTCAACAAATACACCTTCCTTCTATTTGCTGCCTTGGAGAGAACTTTTGACACAGAGAATTTCTCAAGATAAATTTGCTGTTTCTTTGCTGGTATTTTCATACTTAAAATTAAGAACAGTCAATAAAGTGGTGTTCCTCCCTCTGTGCACTTCCTGTGTTTCCTTCTCAGACCTCTTACCTGCAGTGGTGTATGTTCTTTCTTTTCTTGAATCTTTTGACCTTCATATTATAATATTGGGCCTCAGTGATTGAAAATCCCTTCTTATATTTAAAATGATCGACTGTATACTGTCATGCACTTTCTTGGAACTGCTGAAGCTCTTGGCACACAGCTACGTCTAGTGAGGATATACTGACATTTCTGCTTTAGGGAAAAACATTTATCCTTCCAACACTTTGTTAAACTCTCTAGCTATCATGCTGTACATAGAACAGTTTCATTTCTTCTTGTAGCTTTTTTGTTCCTTGCTACTCCTTGAAGCTTGTTCCTCCATTGATGGAACTTCTGCAGCACCTTGTTTCTCCCTTGTAACTTTCTCTTTTGCCCTTTCTCTTAATATCAGAACCAGTTCCAAGATCCCGGCTTTCATCCTTTCCTTACTAGGACCACAGGAGAAGTCAGTGCCCAGGATTTGCAACAAATCCCTCTATAATTTGCTTTTCTCTGCTCGTCTTGTGTGGTTTATGTACAATGCTGTTCTCTTCCTGCTCCTGCTGCCATCATCTGCCTCGATAGCTTGGTTATGACGATGGATGCTGTTACTGATCTCGTAGTGTTTGCGTATTATGGAACCATTATCTTCTCCCTGGATGAAAGGGAACTGAATGAATCAAACATACGGGTTTGGGAGGAGGAGGTCTATGAGTCACAGCACTTTATTCTTCTGTCCTTAACTTCTTAGCCCCTTCTCTCTCCCCAGTGTAAACCATCTTACAAAATTTCTGTGCTGCTTTTCCTATTGAGTTCCGTGATAGGGAATTATTTTTTTTTAATAGTTAAAACGGTTGCTTCCAAGATTCTTTTTGTTAAAAATCAAACTCTAAATCTTAATCCATGTAAGTTATTGTTAAAGATAACAGCTCCAAATAATGTATCAGTTCTGCTATGGCTGGCTTATTGTATGGCTTTTTGTTTTGACTGATAAATTCCTTTCGAGTGAATTTCCTCAGATGGATGACACATTTTAATTCTGAAACCATATAAATGTAAAATATTTTTTATCTAAACATGTATTACAAATCGAATATATGGGGGGAGGAAAGAGCTATTCCCGGGACTTAAAAATAGGAATTTGTAATTTTATTAATAATAATGTAATTGCCATCATATAAGTAGTTTTTATCTTGTGCCCATTTAAGTCTGTTTTTGTAAGATACTATAGCAAAATAATGTAAGTGACAATATCCATTAAAGTATATATCATCAGCCATTCTTTTACTACTCCTGGACCTGCTCAGGTCTAGTGCTAAAGAAAATTTGTCTCAGTTGTCAGGGTTAAACCAGATACCTAAAAAGTTGGTGAATCAAAACCCAAAAACCCCAAACATTTTGGAGGGCATTTGAAAAAAGACAACATATCTAGGAGATTGTATAGGGAATGGGAGATTTGCTCTCTGGTATCTCAGCATATTTAGATGGGAAATAGCACGCAATCATTTTTAGTTAGTTTGAAGGAGCAAAGAACTTGTTTGATGCAAGTTATTGGGAAGAAAGCGGTGGGTGTAAGAGGGCTTCTAGAATGAGGAGACACACTTTCACCTGCGAGCATGCCCGTGTAACACTGTGGAGTGATGGCCAGTGGGCTGGGGTAGTGGGGCAGGACAAACAGCTGGGAGAGCACCCATGGTCACAGCAACAGCACAGGAAGAATGGAGAAGCTCAGGTGTGGGGCATGGTGGTGCAGAACAACACAGCAATGAGGGCAAACTTTGTGGAAAAAAGGTGAAGAGTTACTGTTGGAAGGGTTTAGCTATGTTTCTTTGGGGAGTATGCTAGAGAAAAGAATTAGGGTGTAACATTATCCAAAGTCCACATTTCTTGCCTTCTAGTAATAGGAGTAGTTGTTCTTTCTTTAGATTTAGGGATTTTATTTTTCTTTTCCATATTTCTATCATTCCCTTGATTAGATTTGCTATTTACATAATACAAAGGTAATTATGATCCATTCTGCTAGAACTAATTTACAGATCAAATGACAGCTCATAATGCCTACAATTTTTATTTTCAGTTTGAATTGTTTATTCCTATACTTGAAGGAGGCTGTCTTTAAAGACCTGCCAATTTTTGATCTCCTCTGCTCTTCAGAGCTCTTTTTCATAGGATTCCACCTCTAACTTTCTGAATAAGATGGTTGCAACTACAACTAACTGCATGGTTTCCTTGTTCTGCACTTTATTTTGCATGTTGTTTCTCACCTGTTTGCTGTTTATAATTTTTTTTGATGTCTTTTTGGTGTTCTGAGTGAAAATGCATGAGGTTTTTAACCACAAAATAACAAGTGACTGATTTGCTGGGTGGGAAGTCTCATTTGCTGGATGGGACTTCACCATTAGTGAAGTCAAGAACTTTCACCAGCAAAGCACAGCTGTTTTAGGTGCCCATATTTTGGTACCTTATTTTTAAACCTCCTGAATTTGCTAACATGAAGTTCCATGATGTTATATATTCATCTTATTTTCCTCTCAATACTCTCATTCTGCAGTGGATGCAAGACCTTACTTTTCCCAAGGAACAACAGGCACTCCTCCATCCCTCTTGTCCATGTACATTTTCTGGCACCAGAAATCTGAGGCTTAGAACTTCCCTTGGTAATAATAAAACAGTGTAACAGAACTAGAGAGTAAACATAATTTTCAGTCCAACGCCATTGCCTTTCCCTGAAATCATCTTTGCCAATGTAACTAATGACTTGGCAAAATAAGGGAATTCCATGAGCCTGCACTTCATTGTTATGTATTGAACAGATGTAAAAAGTTCATGGTGACTTAGTTTGCTGTGGTTTATTTCTAAGTAGGTAGGGTTTGGTGTTTTTTTTAAAAAAAAACTGTGTAGCTGAACCTGAGAAACAACAGATTGTTCCTGGCCCTGATGAATACCCACAGGAATGAGGAAGGCAAAAAGGGATCTGTTGCCACCTGTGTGCGTGACACCACTTCAGGCTGTTCTTTGTTCTCGTTTCCCTTTGATGTTATGGTTGGTTTGACTTATAGGGAAAAGCTGACTGAAATACCAGGGCATGATGGTATAAGCACACCATCTAAAAGGAACTGGAAACTCCTATGGAAATCAGGAAGGCTCAGAGTGTTTTCCCACAAGCAAATACCATTCCATACCCCCTCCAGTGCAGGCCAATGTCACAATCTGCCCTTCTACTTTTAATTCTGAAGAAGTTATTTTCTGTCCCTCCAGAGACTGATGCCTTGCATACATGTATTCTGTGCACTGCTGGACTCAGATTTAGGCTCTGCAGGTGATCTTACGCCACAACAGGCCATTGTACATTCTGTAAAACACAATGAAACTGATAAAAGAGAAAAAGGGCATCCAGGTGAATTGCCAGAAGCAGCCCTCAGGTTTCCTGAACCTCCTGAAAATAAGATAGGGAAAAGAATATACTTTCATCCCTCAATGCTAGTGTATCATAATGTTCCTATGCCTGAAACTCTTAAGGTTCCATATTTTCAATATTAGTCTCTTTTGTCTCAAGAGAGCTCTTAATTAGGTGAGTAGTAAATAAGAAACACCGTTCTTGCCAAAATCCACAATTACATTCCTCCTTACCTAACTGTTTGAACACAAATGATTTTCATGCAGTATTTGAGACTCTGCAGTAGGTGAACATCTATAGGCTTAGATAAACTTGAAAATATATATAAATGTTTGTTCCAGCTATGTTCCTAAATAGGTTTTTCAAGGCAAGAAAACTAGATAGAACTGTATCCTAGACAGAATTCACAATGGAGAAAAGTTCGTTTCAAACTCAGCTCTTTAATTAGATTGTCCAAACAAACAAACTGCAGCTCAGAAAACCAGACATTACAATAACTACAGCAGGGAGAAAGTTCTCTGTTGCCTAGAGATTATTTCAAATGTTGATTCCTCAGTAGGATTGCTCTGCGATACATTTAATACACTGTCAAATATAAAATTTGGTTAAAATTTTGCTTATCTCATTGAAAGATTATTCATCTGTTTTCCCTTTGCTCAGAAGCAATACTTTACTGGGATGACTTCGATTCCATTTTTGCAAGTTGTTATGTAGGTGGGAAATACTTGCTCAGGTAAGCAATGCTTTTTGATTTAAATGGAAATAGCTTGCTTGGGTAAATGACTACATGGTTAGACCAATTGTTTCTCCACTTTCTTAGTCTTTTATTCTGTCTTCAAATCATCAAACATTCATCTGTTCACTCTGAGATGATTATAGAAACAAAAAAGTTTCATTCTTCAAACTTGCTGACAGATTTTATCTGATAGGCCATTCCCTGGTTCAGTGGGATTTCCAAGTTTATGAAAATTCAGTGTCAAATGCTGAGGGTTGAAGTCTTTACTAAAAGGAAAAGAAAAACTTGTCACTCTCTAATAAGGGCTTAATCATTGTGTGAAGAACTTTCTTTTACTTAATCTGTGCACCTTGAATTTAAAATACTTTCCGTTTTCTCTCGTGTCCCCTTAGTCTTTCTGGATTTTCTTAGGTGATCAGATCTTACTAGGGCTGCATAAATAGTGATGACAGCAGAAAATGCTTCAAAGGTAACCCTTAAGCCCTTAAGAACATGTTGATGTGAGCAGAAATAAGGTTGCCTGGTTAAATAGATAAAATACTGAGGAAAAGGAAAGATCTGAAAAATAATGCCAGAGGGAGGCCTTTCAGCTTGGAAGTTGAAGCCTGGAAGTAGCTCTGTGAATCAGAAACTTCCTTGAAAGGTACATCTAGAGACTGTGTGAATGACAATTGTGGCAATCTAGATGCCAGAGGCACTCTGAGATACCACCAAGAGGTGCATAAACAAGGATCTGCAACAACAATTTATCATTTGAGCAAGTGGTAAATAGTCTGGAAAAATCAAATTGCTTTGATATAACTGATATCATCATTATGTGTTGGCTATTACAAGTGAAAAGTCAAAATTAGCAGCATCTATTGACTGCTCAAAGTGGTACATCCTACAGCCTCTTGTGTTAAATAAAGGACTTAATTTTTATCCCAAATGAAGCCTCTTTCTTGGAGAACATCCCATGCTGCATATAGCTTTTCCTAAACAGGGTCAATGCTCCTCAGGGGCTTTCTGTGAGAGTTTGGACTCTATCCGAGGATGCCCAGGTGACTTCAGGCTCTGTGACATGGATCACCTCAGAAGGGAGGTGATGATCTCTATACACTCCCAGGCTGGCTAACATTTTAAGTTCTGACAGTTGTGTATGATTTCTCGCCTGTCAGATTCAAATTCGTGATTTTTTTTTCTTTTTAAAACCAAATCTATTTTAATGAATAAGGATTTTTTTCATGTGTGAAAAATTCTTAAAAATATAATGAATTTATTTTCTCCATTAGCAAGATGTTTCCTTCTGTTGCTTTTTTAAGTATATAAAAGAAAGTACAGTGAGTTTATTAATAACATTGTGTGAGTTAAACTTACAAAGGACATTTCTGGATATAATTTGGTAGTACTGGGAATGAAAACTAGTGGGGAAACATTTAAGCAGCACTACTTTTCAGAACTTGTGTTCTTCGTGGGAGATTACATTTTCTTTTCCATTACACTTGAACTCTGTCCTTTTCACCATAATATTTTCACATCTAGTGATGCCTTTAACCTATGAGAGGAAACCAGCAGTAACTGTAACACTTCTTTTGTGATTATATCTGCCTTTTATTTGATTTGTTCTAATCCCCATATTTATGTGAAGAAAAAATGAAATTGCCTGTAAGTCTCCATCAATAGCCACGTTAATATTAATACTTATTTTTCAGCCTAGAACTGAAAGACTTGCTGTGACTGCAACCTGTTTATTCTATCTAATTTTGATGTGTTTGACTTTCTGCTTTTTCATTTTTTTCTGGCTTCTGTGGACACATCTTCAGCTACGACCTTCCTGTAATAATTTTCAAATTTTTATTTTAGGCAAATAGCTGGGGAACTACAAGTAATGTGAACTATTACTCTTTGATTTGATGTGGAGAGGGTATTTTGCTAGAAACTTATGAGAGATGTTTTCAAATATGAATGAAATTCAGAAAAAAGATGGCTCTTTCCAGGTATGTAACGAGGTAAGTGAAAACTTCCTACAAAGCAGGTTTTCTAGACAAGTACTGCAAGATTTCTGCAGGGTCAAACAAATAATTCAGATTCTAGTCCTCAGTTCTCTTTTGTGTCCTAGAAAATGTTCTTCTCATAAAAGCCTTTGTGAAAAAATAAAAGGGCTAGAAATTAAACCAGAAAAGCTCTCAAGATGTATGTTTCTAGAACATAGCTCCTTTAAAAAATATTCCCACTTGGTTGGAGAAAAATAGTCAATATTCTAAGATCTCTTATCCTGCTGTCCTTTAGTGCCTTGAGAGTGTTATTATGTTTCAACATATTCTTTATGCCTGTATCTTCTCTGACTTGGCTTTACAACACTCAGATGGAAAGCATTTACAAACATGATCTCGTGTCATCTGAAAAGTTGAAGAGAGGATGTGATCATATCACAATGAGATTGTCTAGCAAATAAGAAGGACAATGATTAAGCAAAAAAAATTATCATTTTCCAGTGACAATCATTCTTTTATTTTAAAACACTTTATACCTACTAACATTAATGAACAAGGTGAAAAGCAAAATTTTAAATGTTTCCTCATAGCTAAGAAATCAGATTTCAATTTAAAGGGTGAGAAAATTGGAAGCTTTATCTGATTACTCTTAAAAAAAAATATTCAAACCTAGAGTCAAGCTTCTGCAAATAATCTTGGTTTATTGTCATTGAAGGGCTGTGGTAATAATCATACAAATGGACTGTTAATTTTTTTCTATCTATTTGAATCACCTTTTTTCTGAAATCAAGTACTATATTTTTTGGAGGTAGGTATTTCTCTCTACAAGACCCGAGCTGAATGTTCTGTTGAAAGGCACTGGACTAACAGCTGTGGAAAGCATAATTCTCTATTTAATTAGTACACTGAACTCAAGTAATGGCATTTTGGGGGGGTTTTTTGCACTGTTCTACTGGTGAGTCTTAGGTCTGCTCTGGAGTAATTACCTATATCTCAAGAATTAAGGAGGGGTTTGTATAAGCTTTAATAAACCTATAGTTTGTTTTTGAAAGCAAAGTACTCTGTGAATAGAGATAAACTGCCCGACAGCCTTTGGCTTCATCAGTGAAAATGCAAGTTGGTCACAGGTTTTGTCTTTTATATATGTTTTTAGAGCAGCAAAGATTTAACATGGGCCACAAAAGAGGCATTAGAAGACTGTCCTGGTTAATGCTGTTGTGGTTTAATTTTGAGTTAGTTTATCTGAAATGCCATTATAGTGAGAATCAACAGGATCTAATATTAAAAGATATCTTCCCAAGAAGAAGGATGGGTTAACCAGCAAAGACTATTCTGTATGGTTCAGATGCTTTGGAAACATGTGCTATATTCAGTAGTTATCAATGTACATTTTTGTCTTACATGCATAAGCTTTGATTGGTTTTTTTCACCATTTAAATAAACAAATTCTCTCTCATAATATGCACAGTAGTCTTTCCACCTCCATGAATATGGATTCTATCTTTATTTTACAAATAAATCATAACTTCTAAATTAAGAAAGGAGCAGTATAACATTGCTTGTTTATATGCAGGCAGAAATACCTTATCTGTGATTTTTTTTAATTATAATTTTGTTTGTAAAGCTCTGGAGATTCTAATGCTAATTTCATTGTTGTTATACTCCTGGATAATCTGTTCTGTGACTTTTTGCATTCCTGACACACAACATTCAGAGGTTTTTTTTCCTTGGTGAAGGCTGCTATTTAGTCTTGCTCTCACTAAAGCTTGTTATCACTTATCCTGCTCATCCAGCTGCAAGGTTTGATCCCTGTCCACTGAATTTCCTTAATGCCCCATGTCTTTACTTGCCTGAAACTGTTGTAATACAAATTTTTATTATTATTTAGTAGCATCACCTGTTTTTAGCTTAGGAAGACACCAACTGATCATGTGTGTAAGAACCTTTGTAGCTTATTTTGTATTATGGTGTGGTGTTTAGTATTTAGGAAAGTGGAAAGTAACAGAAGTGCAAGGGTAAAGCAAAATGAGAGGGAACATTGTGGAAAATAATATAACAGCCAAAAATATGATCTTTCTAGCCAAGGTTTCTAATAAATTTCTTTTTCTAGGAAGCGAAATAAAACAGATTTGTCCTGATCATCTGCACAAAGGGATATAGGAGAATAAAAAACTTCTTTACCTGTCTGTGCAGGGACTACCTTATCACCAGCCATGTCATGCAGGTTAAATACATGTCATGGAATCTTTCTTTCTTCCAGCTATAAGGGAATGGACAAGCCAACTCTCTAGGCCTTTAATCATATAAATCAGAACAGCTAAGCTGACAAGGAAGAGGTCAAGAAGCACTGGGATAAGTAATGGTGTGAACTGGAAGTGGTCTTCTTATACTGGGGTAAAACTATAGCTTGTGGGGAGTCTTTTCAGAGTCTTTCAAGTCCTCTGGGCTCTGGGTTGCTGGCAGCTGGTTCCAGATACATTATTCCGTTCCACACTTTCTCAGAACAAGGCATTAGTTCATAGTGATTCAAATGGGCAAACTAGACATTGCATCCATGAAATTGTTCCTAAGAAAGAAATGTACCAGAGCAAAGAGGCACTTCTGTCACCACTACACCTGTCTGAGGAACAGTGGTCTAGAAAAAACACTTCTGAAGTGAAGCACTGCATGGCAGAAATAGGGAAGGTTCAATCAGGTGCTCAACTTCCAGGGCTGATTTTTTGAAAAAAGAAGACTGATCTGAGCTTGCAGACATGCACGTGGCTGCATCTGTGCACACAAATCTGGTATTTATATAAGAAACCATTCCATATGTGCATATCTTCTTTAGGAAGCAGAAGTCAGTCTGCAAGAATATATTCCTTAAAGCTGTTTTCCAATATACAGCTTCTCAGAAAAACTGACAATTTCTAATCTTTCTTCAAGCTAAACATTTGCTTAAGATCCTCTGCTAAAATGGACTTAAAAAATTTTTGTGGTGAGATTGTCAGTGTGACTAGATTTTGATTTAACTCCAAAACCAGACTGCAAAGTAATAGTTTGGGAAGATGAACTTTATAATCTGACAATGCAGAAAATAAAAATATTTATACTGACATTTTTAAAATGGAAAATTGTAATTTTTTCACTGTATTTATCACAAATATATATTTAATGGCATGACTTGATTTATAACAGTTTTTAGATATCTTTGCTGTCAGGATGTTTAGTAATGGCCAGAATATTTCCTGCCATATTTCACCTTTAATTTGAATGGTAATCACTGCTGACTGTGCTTGCTTTTCTTTCCACAAATTTATGTCTGCAAAGTACTGAGGGTTTTATACTTGATTAAAAAGGCAGGGGTTTTCTGTACTGTCATCATAATTAGCCAAATGACCACAAATGGCTACCAGTAGGGATTGACGAACTGTCCCAGTTCAGTCCTCAGAGCTCTTAGGCTGAATTTCATGTAAGCTATACAATAGTTTTTAGGTAGGAACTCTTACTCAAGTATTTTAACATCTCTTTAAGAGATTAGGCTATGGCTTTTGAGCTCATCATTGGCCTGTGTAGATACTTCTGGGGCCCTTTTGGGCCTCAGTCATGCACCCTATCTGGAAAAGCCAGTGCTGGAAACCAGAGGAAGATGATATTTCTATTTGAATCTCTTATCTTTGGAGAAAGCTTTTCTTTCTGTTATCAATTCATGCTATTTTTATGTAATACTCTATTTATGAGAAATACATTTTAATATTTTTGAAAAAATTCATATACAGATTACAATTACTATACCTTCTACCTACTCAAATTTCTCTTCCCATTTTTATTTAGCTAGATCTAAGCTGATCTAGCTAAATAAAAAAATCGGTAAGGTCCAGTACTCTGAACTTCTCTGTTGCCTATATATGCTAACAGCAGAAATGACTGCATTTTGTATCGTAATTTCTCTTGCTGCTCAGTTGGTAAAGGACATGTATGAGAATGGCCATGTAAATGTGACTTGTTATTTAACTCTTGGACTAAAATGCCATCCAGAACTACAGAGGCTGCAGCAGGTGAAACAGCAAAGCAGAGCACCAGGCAGGGCATGATCCATGGGATGTGTCTTACATGACAACAAGGATTTACGTCCAGGAGGCTTTTTGAGAAAGCAAATTGCTGGTGGAATGTGGTGTCTTGTGCTATTGCCAACCCTCCCCTTTCTCCGATAGTAATAAATGCTTGGGGTTTTTTTCAGGCAGTGCTGTGCTGGCTGTGCTCCTGTTAATGCTGCTTAGGGTGCTGGAGGCCTTTTTGGCTGCCAGGGCATGCTGCTGGCTCATGCTAAGCTTGCTGCCTACCAATACCCTGAAGTCCCTTTTTCCATCATTTTTTAGCTTTTTAGGTGCCATGATTTGGAGTAAATTCTGTCCAAAACAGTTAAAGGAGCATAAGGCTGTGCTGTGAAAAGGAACACTGTAAAAAACATCAGTAACACTGTAAAAAACTGAGATCAGTATTCTGAACATCCCATGAGATTCCTTCCTGATACTGATTTTTTTTGGAGTCACTTCATTATCTGTCACAGGAGACAAAATATAGCTTTTTATTACCCTGGAGAATGATGATTTTCCTACCTGTTGGACTGAATGAATTTTTGGGCCACATTCGCATAATTTCTGTGAGTTTTCCATTTATTAGGAAATCCCGTTTGTGCCATCTCCTGGAAAAGGACTGGCTGAGGTAACTTAAGAGCAAAACACTTACAAGAACATGTACTGGAGAAAGAAGGGGAGTTAAAAGCAAAAGGGAAAGTACCCATCACCCTTATGCATATGACTGCTGATAGTTCCAAAGTTTAAGCATCTATTGAATGAACAGTGCTCTGAGAGAAAGTTCTTAGAAGGCCCAAACCAAACAACCCCCTTCACACACAAATAAGCAAAACAGTACCTGCCCCAAACAACTATTAAATAAAACAACAAGGAATTCATGAAACACCAACTAACTGGGTGGAAAACACAAAACTCTTGTGATGAGTGTGTTGAATTTTCAGCATTTTTGAAGGACAGTAGTATCTTGTAATTTTCCATTTTTTCCCTATGACTTTCATGTTGATGGGTAATAAATGTGCAAGTCTGGTTTAGAAATCAGTCGCTTCCTTTCCTCAAATCTCTCAGAAGCATGACAGCACATATCTATTTCACATCACAGTACTGAAAAAAAAAATGACACTCAACATCCTTCCCACAAGAGACAAATTGGAAATAGAATTGGAGCTTACTCTGAACTGCTTGGAGGAGCAAAACTGGCGGTGAAGTGAGGATGAATTTGCACTACTTTGACCTTGAGGCATCATTCCTTAGAGGCATAAACAGTCAAATCTAGATGGCCAGAAAAAAAGTCAGTGTAAAAGCTGATGAGGTATTGACGGAAGTTTAACATATTTTTTTTATTTTAAACACTTTCTTTAAGAACACATGAACAAACAGTCTAGAAATATCACCATAGGCTTTCAATGGAATAATGCCCACTTAAAATAATTATTTTATATTTAATTTCTAGTTTCTTTTTCTATTTCTCTATTATTAGTATTATGATACAAATTATATGTTGCCCTCATTAAGTATTTAATGGTTCTCTTAGAAACACTTCATGGGTTCCACATAAAGAACCAAAATCTGTAATAAGTGGCTTTTCCCCATCCACACAGGTAATTCAACATGAAAGAAGCAAGGCTGCACATCCCTTCTTGTGTTTCACAGTTTTAGAACATTAAGATGCACAGAGCAACACAAGATATTTCTCATGCAAAATTATTTATCTTAAGCTGACCACTATCCTCACTGAATAAAAATCCATAATTTTGCTCTGTGGCTGCTCATTTGTTTACTCTCCCTTAAAACCAAAACCAGCAGCTGATGAACTATGTACTGGGCAGAAAGACTGAAGACTGGAATCCCATTTGGTCTGAAAGTACATACTTGACATAGAAGGATACACATGAAGGACCAAAAGGAAAGATGTGTATCTGTTCATTCATCCATTTTTATGCTACTCCCCTTTCTGTACTTTTTTTGATACGCTCTAAGAGTTCAGTCTTGGGTTTTAAGTTCAGTACTTCTGTCTGAAGAACCTAATGAGATTTTTTAAAAACGTGCTGCAAATGGGATGGCAGTTTCTCAGCTGTAGCCCATGAAAACTATTATTGCAGATTGATTGTTAACTTTTTCCTAGCAAACAGTTTTATATCACAGTGTGATCTTCTCCCCCCTTCACGGACTTGAAGTTAAAAATAAACTGAAGTTTGCACAGTTGTTATTATGTTTTCTCTTAACACGACTGACATTTGGACAAAATCCACTTTTCACTCTGCCTTTCATTTTTTTTTTCAAAATTTTTTTTTTGCTACTAAATGTTTCTGAAGAGTATACATTAATTATTTGTTTGTTCCTTCTCTTCAATCCTTTTTTAGTCTTTTGAAGATATCAAGAAAACAATATTGCATATCTGCCCACTGATCCTCATTTTGCTATACTCATTTATTTGAAAGTAAAAGTCAGCCCACTTGTGCTGACAGGTTTTGCTGGTCATTTGTTTAACGGAGCCTTGGGCTATTCAACCATTTACTATTCTAGCTGAAGGCAGCTTGTGGCATTTTCATCTGCCAGGCAATAATCAGTGTTACCTTATTTTGTGCTCCTTGCTATCCAGGCCAAATGTGTTGAATTTTTTAATATGGAAAACCTCAAATGATATTTGGCCTTTCAAACTAAGAAAAGTAAATATGAGTAAAACAGTAGCCCAACTATCACACTGAATATTTTTTTGAATTATTTTGCAATGACTTTACATTTTGGTGAAATAGGTATGAACTAGAACAATAAAATCTCTGGACCCACGATACATAGAGAGGATTCTGCCAGCTAGAAGCAAAAAAACTGCAATCATTAGGCCTTAGTCCCAAACCAGTAATGAAGGTAACTGGTTTTCAGAACTTGGCAAGAGTGCATTAAATACAGCAAAGACAGAAATACATATTCAATCTTTGGTACCTATAAACAAGTTTTCATTCCCTCCTTTATGTTATATTGATCTTTGTTTGAGGAGACGGTTTGTTTTGAAGCAAATGTCTCCGAGACACTTTGATTTTCTATGAGCTGTCAGAGGAAATGTCTGGA
>WEIT01021785.1:0-29613 GCA_013389985.1 Dryoscopus gambensis
GTGTAACAACTGATCACTGTAATTTATATACAGAAATATTGTAACGTCAGTTCAAAATAGAGCCATACAGAGAACTTCACTAGCTTTTAGAAACAGGAGTTGCAGCACCTCAGTGTAGCAAGAGAACCTCTAGTTTCCTCGTAATTTCATGTAAACTTTTAGCATTCACAGAAGTTACTGAACTAAAAGTTATTCATAAACCCACAGTCAAATAATTATTTCTTGAAAGAGCACGCCAAAAGAGAAAGGTGAACTTCATGCCGACCTTGGACCCCCTGCAAGCTCTGCCAATAGGGTAACAGAAAAAGCCAGTATCAGTAATAAATATGAGACATGTTCAGTAATAGCAACTTTCAGCCACCACTATGAACACGAAAGAATCTGATTTATAAAGAGAGTCAACATCTGTTGAGTAACCCTGTGACACTTCCAACCACAGCACACACACCAGAACATCCCTTGCCAGAAGAAGCTTTAAAAAGGAACAAGAAAAGTTCTCAAAAACATAAACAAAACAAGGACGCAAGACAGCAAGCAAGCAAGATGATGTTTAGCACCGCCCAGTACACACTACTGAAGGCAAAGTCCCTACACAGTTTTCCTTGCAAATCAAATATCAAGTTACAAATACATAAGTATCTCATATCCATAAGGAAATCTGTCTTTTGGGTAGAGTCATTTGCATTACAAGANAATCCCAGGCTACTAAAAATGATTCAAGCATCATTTCCCTCGGGAATTTTTCGTACAAGGTTTCTGCACAAAGTATCTCAAAGCACCATTTCCTGTTCTATGCAATTGCAAGGACATACAACAGATGCTTAAGTGCATTCTAAAATGCATACCTTTTTAATATTGTATTTAACCCTTCTTTCTGAGCAATGAAAGCATTCATGAAAAATCAGATAGCATCATAAAAAACTACATGAATCACTGGCAGCTTAACACACAGCAATAAAACTATGTAAACTTGCTAAGTAGCATTAATGTTTGTAAATAATATTATTTCCAATTAAAAGTAAGTCTCAAAGCAATATTTTCCCATTATATCAGTCTAAAATAACAACTAAAAAAGCTAACACATCCAACCTGCATGCTCTCTAAAGCCCCTCTAATTTTTAATCTTCTGATCAATTTACAGACCTATACTGTACAAGCTAAAAATCCTTAAGTGACAGTCGTAGGCAACTGCAATTGAAGCTACCAACAAAGAATAGTCGTCTTGACTATCTAAACAGATAAACAGGTATGGCCCAAGTTCTGAACACTGTCTTCATAGGTGAAAAATGGTGAACACGACAAACAATTGATATATTGCGCTATCTATTCTGGAAAAATCATTCAAGCCCTTTTAAAGTTAGTATGAGCAATCAATTTCTATCTTTAGTTTGTGTTCAGTACCCAAACTCAAAATTATTTCTAAAGAAATGGGGCACGGGACTGACATCCAGATTTGCTCCCTTTTTAAACTGTTTTGTTTTATGTGGGTTTTTTACCATATAGAATGCTTCACAAATAAGTTATGTAAATAAAAATCTCATTGTGGATGTAAGGATTCCCCACACTGCATTTTTGGGAGCCTAAATCTGTATTTAAGAAGCAAACTAAAAACAAACAAACAAGACAGGAAAAACAAACAAACAAACACACACCACCACCCCCCCAAACCAAACCAAAAAACCACCCTCAAAAAACAAAAAAAAACCCACAAAATCCAAAACCAACAACAAAAAAAACCCAACAAAAAAAAAAAAAACCCAAACAAAAAACCAAACCACCAAACAAACCAAAAAACAACTCCCAAACCAACCAACCAACCTCCCCCACCACCAGACCCTCCAGGGGACTTATCTATCAGTACCTCAGTAACAGCATGGAAACAGCCTGTGCTAAGCAGCACCTGCTTCCGCTGCACTTAGCAAATGTTCAACTTTTAGCAAGTCTACAAAGAAAAGTGGTATCTGATATAGCAGTTCAGCTAGACAGATCTATGCTGAATAGAAAATAGGCTGATGTTACCCGATTTTACTGATTCAACAGCCATCGTATGATTTTTAGGGCTTTTTAGTAACTACTGACATAAGCCAGAGCAAAAACACATAGTTACTAATCCCTAAAATCTTCCTGAGACGCTGACAGGATATTCCAAATGCTCTAATAAATTCTGGACTCACTTGAAAACAGGAATATTTCTTGTATTGGGTCATTTACTTTCCCCAGTTTTTGTACCTAGTTGCTATCACTTAGCTAACTGTCCTGTTAAATATCTGCTATTGCAGAGAAAAAGGCTTTTCTAGAACAGTCTGGCCTCATTTTAATGTTACAATGAAATAGGTTCTTTAAACAGCTAACAAAGAAGAAATAAAAAGGTCTTTTCTGGTTAAGACTACAGAATGTGTAGGGAAAAACCTGCCTACAAGACAGCCATATAAAAGATTATACAACTTTTTTCTGAGATACGCTATCTCCATCCTCATTTGCAGTACAGGCAGGTATATCCAGCACACAGACAGTGTTTCATTGTAGTAGCATCTGAGAAGTGGGGGCACTCACACAAGGTGTAAACTGAGTCGTCTTCTTTCAGTTCTCAAGCTAATAAACCAAAATTTCAAGGGAAATGGGTCACATTTACAAAGCCAAATACCTTGGTCATGTACTGAAAGTCTAAACATGCAGTGAGGCAATTTCTAATGAGTCTTTAAATCAAATTGGAATGTACAAACAGCATCTTATACAGACGTTATTCCCAGTTGAAGAAAAGTAATTACTGACACAAAGGTAACATTTTAAGTAAATCCATCTTCCAGGTATTCAGAACACAGCCTACTTCTAAAAACAAAGAAATTAATTCCATCACTTTAGCCTCAGGAAATATATTAATTTCTTACTGAAAAAAATCACTGCAAAGAGACCAGCAGGAAAACTGGAACACAGAAAGCCCCGAACCCACGCAATCATTTTAGGCCTCTCTGTCAAATATCCACTTGTCCAAACTTCTGACTGACTTTTACGTTAACCAAAATTTGTAATCTTGCCCTGAATAGGTAGGATGTTGACAGAGACAGAATTCAGGCAGGAAATATAACCTCTCATTAAATATACTGACAGTGTCCTTCCCTCAAAGAACTGATTCATCATTTTACGTCCTTGAAAGATGGCTAGAGTGTAATCAACAATATTCTCCAAACCCATAAGGATGGTCAGAAATCAGTCTGCCAAATTGGTGAGATACGATGGAACCTATAAAAATCCTGGATGTAAGACTGTGGATGGTAACTGACACCATTAAAAAAGGCATCTAGAATTTGCAGAAAGCAAGAGAGGCAAAAGAAAATTTGAGAAAAACACCAATTGAATATTGAACAGCTGTACATGCTAGACTTGTTAAAAAATGCTAAGCTGAATTCCAAAGATGCATGCTGCAGTGCATGCATAATTACCAAAGTTGTCCCTTCTTTACTAACATCAAAATTAGCATGCACAGGTAATTAAAAAATACCCCAAATGTTTCAGTATTTTGAGTGTCAAACTGGAGCATTCATTTTTGCATGCTACTCCAATATCACCCTTCACACTAAACAAGCAACAAGGTTAAAAAAAATTCCTAATAATGTTTAATTTATGTACAGATTTAAGCTGATGGCAGATATATAATAAACATTAATTAACTGCTCCTACCTACACGCTCTACCTACTTCAATCCCAAAGTACATCCTTTTTCTTGTCTATCTTTTAGAAATATGGACATTACGTGGGCATGGCTGAGTGTAATCAACTCCTGTCAAAGTGAACTTTGCCAAGTAGAAATAAATCACTTCAAGTTAAAAATAAAAGTTTACCTCTATGCAATAATGAGCTGAACTGTCAACATACAACTAAAATGCAATACAGATTCACAGCACAACATACGCAACCTAACAGTATTGACCATATATTTATATAATTGCTGACATTCACTATGTGCTGACACACAGTAGTGAAATTAGTTCACTCTACTGAGAAAGCCTTTATCTACAGAGTGACACTGAAAGAACATTCCCTGAACAGAAAAATCAGGCAGTTTGAGACAGAGATGTACTGAAGCACAGAAGAGGAAAGTGTTTCCTACCCCAGAACATATCTAAGGATTCCTCTTTGCAGAATGGGCCACAGGGAAATGGATCCCACTCAACAGATCTCGGACTGGTAGCAAGACCCTTGGAGCACGAGACAGAAGGTATCTGCCTCCATCCTGTCCACTTCAGTGCTATATATTTAAGAAAGCTGCAGGAAGGACTTGGTTGCTCGGTGCTTGTAACAGCTGAGCCTGTTTTCAGTAGTTACCAAGAGGAGGCTGCCTTGTCATGAAGCACCTGACACTGGAAATGGAGATGAAAACAAACCCTCAAAGCTCTAAAGATCAAACAGCTACAGAACCACACTCACCACAAGATGAGATGTGGAGATAAACACAGCCTGAATCCACACACATAAGATAGCATTAACAGAGAGAGATAAAGCTGGTCTAGTCGGGGTCCTCACTCTGGGGTCATTGCTGTCGGGCTTTGGAACTGGGGGCACAGCTCTTCTTCCATGCTACAGTTCTTCCTGAAGGGGGGGCAGAGGGGTTGGAGCAGGGAGGGTGTGGAGGGGGAAGAAAAAAATAAAGAGTTTCCAGAGAAAGATTTCAACTCCCAAACTCAAGGAAAGCACCAGCACTCAGAGTCACCGGGGTTCACATTCATCTCTTACTGGGCAAGTGTTATGCATGCATGGAGTGCAGGACAGTTGCTGAGACACCCCAACACTAACATTTCTCTTGTATTGCAGCTGAGTGGGATGCGCTAACTGGAAAGGGTAATAGAGGCAAACAAACTGAAGAACTCAACTACCACTAGGAACAAGATCCAAATCCTTTATGACTAAAGTGGAGACTTTTACTACAATTAATGGTTCAGTATCAAACAACAGGAAAACAGAAAGAGATTATTAGTGATCATCCTAAGACTAAGTGGAAGATGGGCAATGCCACTCCTCCGGTTTGCCTCTCACCTGGGTTGGTGAGGTGGGACCCAAGCAGCCACCAGCAGCAGTGAGGTGGTCTCTACAAGCAGCTCTCCCTCTCTCAAGCCCCCTCATGGGTCTTGCTGAGACCCCTAATGAGACAAGACAATTCAGAGCAAGGGAAGGCAATAAACATGTGAGCATCACTTGATGGAGTGACCACAGGTCCAGATGTGTCCCTCATTGGAGCTCACTTCTTACCACTTTAACACATCGATATGGCACTAAGCCTGGGTCCTTTTTGGTGGACTAACCAAACTTAATTCAGGCATGTGTTAAGACATAATCCTGGGAGCAAACCTGCCTGTCTTTTATGACTGTCAATCTCACCCAGATGGAATACAAGCCAATACAGTTCAATAACAAAGGCAGCAGCTGCCTGCCTGCAGCAGAGGTTAGTGAGAACACCAAATTTTGAGGTGCATCTCAAGACTGAATACTCTAATTCAATAAAATACATAAATCATATCCTCAAACCAAGACCAGGTAAGGAGAAAGGCAACTGAGATGGCAATACATGACTACTCCCAGTGTGTGAAGTAAGTGGGAAATCTGCGACCTTTCAAAACCAAAGCATCTGTGCCAGCATGGCAGATGGCTGGGAGGCACAGGGAAGGAAATGCAATTCTGTCAAGCACCATGCAGGCTACAGAGCTGCCTTGGGCTTGGAAGGAGGACAGAGGGATGCGTGTTTCTGTGTACTTTCTGCCTACTTCTGTACTACTACTGTTGTAGTAAACACAATCATTCAAAGGAGAAACAGTATTTTCAACATAAAGGATTTCAGTTCTCATAAAGGTCAGTGCATACACAGAAAATAAACAGTAAAAACCTCCATGTATGCATGTTATTACATAGCTCAAACTTGCCCTACTGCACTCTACTGTTCATGAAAGACAGCTCTGTAAAGCAGTTGGTGCTCATGCCAGTGTCATCACTACTCTACAAGACCTAAAATGCAAAGCTGAAGGCTATCCACAGCAAGGATGATCTCAAAAACGTTCCCTCCGTTTGTCTGTTCAACTGGAAAGTTTTCCGTTTACCTGCCTCTAGATTAAAAACAGTGACACCCCAAGTGATTCTGCAAACTGAGTCTAGCTAGATCTACTTCCTTGAACGAAAGCAGCATTCAGCTTCCCAGGCCAGGTGAGATTCAGAAAGTTCTTCTACTTCAAAGTAGGGAAAAGTCCCAACCTCCTAAGTCCACCTAGACTTAAAGTAACTTTTTTCTTTTTCTACTCAGCACAAGCTCTGTTTTCTCATCCTGTAGTTCTGATAGCTGGATCTTTTGCACAGTGCTCTTAACTTCACCAAAACCAAGATCATGTCTGGTATGACTAGTGCTACACCACTTCTGAAACAGGATTTCTCCACACTTAGTCCCAAACCCCTGAATTATCCACAAATAGACATAAACTACCTTCTCAGATCTCCTTTAAACATTAGATACTACCAAGTTTAGCTTATTTCAATTCATTAATCTACCATATGTCTATTTTATTTTTATACACATATAAACACACAAAAAAGTATACTGTGTTGTGTGTGTACATATAAATACATATATTTGTAGTAGCTTTTACACATCCAGAAAGCGTACTAATTGACTAGGATTCTTTGCAAAGCTAATTAAGTGCACTTCAGATAATAATTTACGCTGCAACAGAGTAAAAGCCCATTTCAAGCAACAGCACCAAGAGACAGAGTAAAAAGCGTATAATAAAAAAACTTCTCAGGACAGAGATGCAAACTATTTCCACAATGTGTTTTGTTTGTATCTTGAATTTTGTTATTCACAACAAATATGGAGATCGTAATATTAAATTTAGTCAAAAAACAATAACAACGAAGAGAAATTGAGAGCTTCCTTGTTTTCTTATAGACCCATTAGCAACAGTCTCCCCTCTTAACAGCTACATCCTTAAACTGGAAAGAAAGGAAACATCTGCAGGGCTGGTAGCTAGTACAACAGCAAAATATCATGTGATCTTAATTTAGCTAAATTGAAAATTTTCCTTCTCTGCCTGTTCTGTCATTGCTTGTTAAGAATAGGAATTTCTTTGTCCTCACCTTACAGTGTAATCTGGAAATATCAGAGACAGGAGACAAAGAAAGCATGCTTCTGCTCCTCAGCATTGAAGAAATGTTTGAGGTTACCCCAACCAAAATAAAAGAATCTTCTAAGCAGTCTGACAGAAGTGGTAAGAGCGCCCTGCACAGTCGCTAGCTGTCAAGAGCTGCCTCACACTGCTTCTTTCAACCTATAGGAATCTTTCCAGATCCAAGACTATGAGCTGCCCCATGACCCACTCTGCTTCCTACAAACAAGGAGAGGACAGTCAGAAACACCACCTATGTCCCCAGCTAAGTACACTACTGCAAAAATAGGAATGAGTTTCAATGAAGTTTGTACTCCTTCTGCTTTCTAGAACAACACGGGTTTTACCAAACACACAAGACACCAGATAGCTTCCACTACACTTTCACCATAGTATTACCACAAACCTATTTACACATCAAATAGCCTTGCAGAAGCCTTCAAGAAAACCAAAACCACTGCACAATGTAAAAATCACCCAAATCACCTGCACAGACCCCATTTCAATAACCTGATGCACCACAGGGTGCATTGAAACTATTACCAGCCCTGAAACTACCAACAAATTTCCTTTGCTTCACAGTGTTTCTCTCCACTGTAGCCAGAGACTATGTCTTGAATCAAACAATCATTACCTCTGCAAGGGACACAGTTATAAGCTGACCAAACCACCCACTTTTCCACAGCTTCTTTGTCCCTATGGCAAACCTCTGTGTTTGGAGTAGGCTACTCCAGGATGCAGCTACAATACTGAGCAAGGGCTTTGGTTTGGGGCTGAGGAGTGGGACAGTGGTACACCTGACACCTGCTCTCTATTGAATGTGAGCATGAGACTGACCTTCTCTTACTGAAACTACTAAACTTTTCAACATGAAAAGAATATGCTCCTTCCTGTTCTAAAAACAAGAAAATTAGGTCATTTACAGACTAGACACATCACTTCATCTGCATAAATACATCATTGTACCTGCTGGTAGTTCAAGCTGTTACGGCTTAAGCTCATTCAATTCTGCAATATTGCAGCTCTACTACTTGGGATTTTATTTCATGTACATCAGAAAAGTCTCTGACCTGCCCAAAGCCAAACAGAAGCCTTTGGAAAATCAAAGATTTGACCCTTCAGTGTCAAAACCTAAACAGTAACCTTAAAAACATGGTTATTGCGAGTGCGTTGTTATTCCAGAGTTTGACTCAGTTTGCAGAAGATTTACCTAGACATATGGGGGGAGTTTTAAAAACAAGTGATTTAACAACAACTGTGTGGATCAAGGCAAAAAACATCACAGGAATTTTTTAACACAGAGAACATGGCTCAAAACACCACAAAAAATACCGGTGTGTCAAGATTCTTAACCTCCCCATATACACAGCTTCTGTCCTCAAAAATAGCCTCTAAATAAATCTACATACAGCTTGAGATACTTGGTTGAAGCTTTCTAATACAGTGACTATTAATAAAACTCCTGCAAACTTGCCACTTAAAAACAATCCTGGTCCTGTGTTTAAGACATTAAATTTCAACATACTACATGAAGTGCAAATCAACACACTAATGTTTCAAAGCCCTAAACTCAAAAGTGAAAAAGCTTGTCCATTGTAAAGCGAAATAAAATAAAATTAGCATACACAGATGCAAGCCACAGATCCAAACACCCAAATTAAATTATGTCCGACCTCTAAATTTGTAATCTATTGTGCATATATAACAGAGGAAGAAAAGCAACCTTTTCAGTGAATAACTTCTTTTACAAAGATACAATGCACAGGAAAATGCTTTAAAAAGTACTGTGAAGTCATTAACCTGAAAAAATACCTTAAATCTTTATGCCCAGAGATGTCACTAAGAGGATAAATAGGAGAAAGTTGTCCACAGGATTTTCAGTTTAACTGCAAATCCAAAAGCTTCTGAATGATGACTTATGATGTGATCATATGTGACCTGCAGATTTCCTCGCAGTTTGCATTGGGTATGTCAGTAAGAATGGTTGATATAGGTAACTAAATCTACATTTGTTTCTCTGTCTGGAGGTTGGAGCGGGGAAAGAAAAGAAATCTGTTTTAACAAAAATCTATTTGCTTACTTAAGAACTTCTTGCCTTCGCATGCCTATTATTGTGGCTTGAATTGCTCACTGTTGCCAAGTTACTTCCCTGTACTTCTGGACATTACAAAATATTTCTCCAGCAATGTGAATTCCCACAATGAGTTAAGTCACCAGCTATTTCATGTAATGATTTTACACTTTTTGCTTAAACTGGAAACAGCACACCCTGTACTGCTACCAAGACAGATTTTTATCATATTGGCTCCCTCCCTCTCTGAGGCAGCAGATGAACAGGAGTAAGAGCACAGCAAGATAACATAAATATCGCATTTCAAAACCATCATCAGCTTCAAATATCTCAGAAGGAATGCAGACACCTTTGTTATTTCATCCTCCAAGTGACACATTTGGAAGACTGAAAAGCATTTCTAATGTTACTGGAGATTCTCCGGAGGAAGGGAAATAGCTGCAGTGCAGCAGCTGCTGCAGTACTGCTGCGTTCTGGGGCTCGAACGAAGGTGATGCGAGAGCCGGGCTTGCAGCACAACGTCGCATTCTCACACACTGCCTGCAACAATGAACTCCAGCTAAAGGAACAGAAATCAGACACCTTGGCTGCTATGTCACCACACACTAACAAACCTTCATGTACATCAAAATAATCTTTGATGAGAAGGTTTCTCCAAGCCAAACAACTGCAGTGATGAGGCCCACCTTGTGCAGTGAAATTTGACCAACTTCAAGTTTACAGAACCTGCAAAATACTTATCCCTGGCTGAAAAACCCAAGATTTAAGTACTTACATGGCTGAAAGAGCATTATCCTTTTTTTTAGAGGCTAGGGTGCAGCAGTAAGATAAAAAAAAAGCCTGATGCAGTTCATCAGAGAACCAATGATAACAGCACATGACAACATCTGATCTCTCCTCAAACTAATAGAAGCCTGCTCAGAGCATAGTGCTGACCTGTGCTCTGTGCTGGTAAGAGGACAACCTACACTCAATTTGTGGTCTACTGTTTCCTATCTAACACATGAAAGAAAGGCATTTGTGATAAAAGGAGGGAGAAAGCCCAAAACCACTGTATTACCTACTTTATATTACCTACCAGTACTTCTTCCAACCACCTGAAACAGTGGTATTTACTGTTTTAGGCATACTTGCTCTACTGTATCTCTGCATGGCCACAAGGTCAACTGACACACCAGGCATCTCCAGAGTCTGCTCACATGCTGGAGGCTCATAAAGGACATCCTTACAAGGACAGAGGGAGTAGCTCCTACCGCATCTTACTGAGGATGAGCCTAGCTTGTATGTTACTGAGGAAAAATATTACCTAGCTCTTCCATACATTCATTGAGGAACTCCTCTTGGACCACAGCTAGCATGCTAAGTTATGATTCCAAGACTACAACTCCATAAACACCAGACTATCATATGAAAAAAAAAAAATTGCCTTAACTTTTTAAGGCTCTCTCTCTCTCATTTTTCTTCTTTAAGAAAAAACACTAAAAATTCCTTGTTTACTAAGACCAGACTATATTAAAAATAGGATTAATCATCTATGATACTGTCAGGGCAGCCTGGATAAGTACAAACATAAATTTGCACATAAAGCTATATTTACCAAGGTCCCCCACAAACCTTTTACCTACTACTCTGCTTCACTAATTCTACATTTGCAATCACGTGGAAGTTCTGAATTGTCAGTAGGACTCTCACACTTGAATCTACCCCATATTCCACAAGACAATTGTCACAGACAACATCAGCAAGAAGCAAGACACTTTGGTACTTTGCAATAACACATTTTAAGAAATATTTTTAAGAGAGGTAGTGCAGTTTTCCCATGAACAAAAAGTGAAAGATGAAAAAAGCAAGCAATCGAGTTTACTGTCACTGAAGGCTTCTCAGTAATTATTTATATATCACCATGTGATAGACATCAATCCCATCCAATGTTTGGACTAAAAACTGTAATTCACTGATGCCAACAGAATTTCACTGATTTACATCACACAGTAATTTTATTTTAAGGGTTTTTGTTTTAGTATGAAACACTGCATATCCTTTGAAAACATTCAATACACATAAAGCTTGCTGTGTAAAGCAGAGTGCAAAGGGCAACTGTGTCCAACCATACTAACATGTCACACTATGAAAACACTTTTTCTAAAATTTAAACCACCATGGTAGACAGAAGAAAATATCCCTGCTATTTCATGCTGGCTCACTTCCTGTTTTAAAAAAATAAGCTTGGGGAAATATGTGCTTGCAGAGCCAAGGGAGTGGGTGGTGAACAATAAAAACAAAAGAAATCCTTAGAATGACTGCAACCTAATTTGAGATATTATTAGTGACACAAACTTCAGAGGTCACCCATCTGCTTTCTCAGCAGCAGCCTGCTTGGGTGCTGTGAGGTGGGAAAGTGGAGAGCAGCACTGCTATGTGGAGCAGCGTGCACCTCTCCCCAAGCCTGGCAGCTTCCACTCCTGCCACGGCTTTTCAATGCAGCAGGAACAGACTAGCTGCAGGGTAACAGCCCGTAAATGAACTTCCAGCTTCATCTCAAAGAAAAGTATCAGCACCAGTTCATTAAATTGTATAGTTTACAGAGACTGGATTCCAGTTAAAATAAACAAAACAACCCCAAACACACATAACAATTGCATAGTCTATTTAATAAAATCTAGCAAGATCAAACAGTTCCGCAACATTTCTACCTCAAGCATGCAAGTAATTCAGGGTATACTGATCAAAAGATTGTTTCTTCTTTCCAGATTGATAAAAAACAGTTTTTAGATTATGTGAACCCTGTTCTGCATTGGGTTGAGGGGTTTTTGGTGGTTTTTTGTTTAGTTGGTTTTTGGGAGTTTGGTTTGTTGGGGTTTTTTTTTTGGTTTTTTTGGCGTGTTTTGTTGGTTTTTGTTGTTTGTTGTTGTTGTTGTTTAAATTTGGTTGGGGTTTTTTTGGGGCGATGAGCTGTTTGGATTTTGGTTTGGTTCTTGGGGGGGGGCGAGGGGGCAGTGTTTTGGTTTTTTTAAAACCTTTCACTTCAATATGCTCAAAAACCAATTCTCTTTTCCCTTCCCTCTAGTTACATCAAATGCACTTTAAAAATTTGCAGGACTGCAACATCATAAGCCTTATTTCTTCTTGATTTCTGAGAAGTATGGTAAGCAATTGTCATACTGCATTTGACTGGACAGGTGAATTCTTACATATATGTAAGCAAACAGTTGGGCAGCTGTAAAAATTAAAAGTTTAAGAGAATGCATCATGTTTTCTCTGGTTTTTTCATACTCAATAGAAGATACTTTTTACCTGTAACGTTCACTAGATTACTTGAAACACCCAGACACCATCAATCAGGTTTTGCACCACTAACAAAAGAACTAAAACAATACCCAAAACAAACAAAAACCAAAACCAAACCACACCACCATCACCTAACAGTGCCTATTTTCCTGATTAAGAAGCTTCAGCTGACATACAGGGATTGTAGGCATTTTTAAATGGCAGATTATTTCAAAGGACCTCTACGTGTGGTGGAAAATATTCTGAATCACCTGCCTCTAATTACTGTACTGAAACTGCAACTTTTTAAGAGGTGCTTACCTTCCCCTTACACCAAATAAAAATTAATTTTCTTCAGTGACTGGCTGAATGTTATATGAGAAATACAGATAACATCTAGAGTAACTTTAAATTAGTATTACAATTGCATATACTATTTAAAAACCTTTGGCAAGTGGATTCTATTTTAAAACATTTTCATTCAGAATCCAGGCTATTTTGTTTGGGTTTTTTCCCCTCCAGTTCTACAGCAAGGTAGTGAATTAGAATTAAATCTGTCCATATTAAGAACTGAACATCAGTTCAGCATCCCGTGATTTATTTAATCCTGTATATTTAAAAAAAAACCCAAAAAGGTAACAACCTCCCCCCTCACACTTTCTAAAATCCTATTCATGATCAAGTATTTTGAACTAGCCAAGATGCTCAGTCCTTTTAAAGCAAGAAAACATATCAGCTTTATATTTACTAACAACTTAGTTTATATTGGCATATCTCCCCCCTCCTATATGTGATATTTACCTTTTTGTGCAATTAATTTAACAAAACCCCTCAAAGCATAAAACTCTAAAGAGGACAAACTAAAGTACTCAAAGTGTTAAAAAAAGCAATTATGTAGTCAAACCACACTTTCTATGCTTATTAACTCTAGAAAACTCCTTAGTAAATAGCAGCATTTCTAATAGTTCATCCTCACTAAGACTGGGGGTGGGGAGAAGAGATCAACCAGAGCCTTTTTTTTCCCCTTTATACTAAATTATATAATCATCTTATATGTAAGGATAAGCAAACAACAAACCTGATCACTCCAGGCACAGTACAGGTTACATATGAAACTCCAGTTGTGATTGATCATGCAGTCCAAAATCCTGAACTGGGCCATGTCTTGCTGTAGTGCAGAGTGCTGCTGTGCTCTGACTCAGCTTTTGTCCGGGTGATCCTCGAGGATATGAGAGCTATGCAGTAATGACATTCAGGAACAAGGACTTTCCTTCCTGTTCAGTCTCCCTTCCCACCCCAACTGTGTGTCAAGTCAACAAGATAAATTAACAGAACTGCGTAATATTCTTCAAAATAATACTTCCGAAGCTGACAAATTATGCATTCTTGGGAATATATGGGAAACAAGAACATCCTAAGAAACCACACTAAAGCAAACAGAAAGGCACTTTCAAACTGTGCTTGTTCTTTTCCCTACTCCCTTCATTTCTGCTCCTGCTGAAATCACTGTAAGTATCAACAATTTAGTGTCATAATTTATATCATATGAATCTTAAAACTTCCTTAGGCACAGTTGCGATGATGGGTCCCCATACTGTACATGAGATTCAAAAGCTTAGCATACCTCACTTAAAACAGCACAACACAAGCAACTTTTCAAAGTTAGGAGAATGCCACAGTGTTCATAAAAATTATATGGGTTTATCTAATTTGTACTCTTAAATAGCAGAATTCTCTTTAAACCTGTAAAAGTACTGTTAGCATTGCACAGAAATGCTGGCTGCCTTCTGTAATGAAGGATGACAACCCTATTGGTCAGGGCTGCAAAACCAGAGGGATCCTGAGAAACTGAAGAAATACTGGAAAAGTTTCTTCCTTCCTTCCTGTATTCCTTTTTTGCAATCTGCAAACAACAATCCTATTTTAGCGTGAACCTCACTTACTGTATCTTGACTGCTTACCTAGTATTCCCATTCCAAAGTGAGATCCAGAAACACAGGAAATGTGTTTCTGCAGAAACATACACATTTTACCTGGTGACTACACAAACTAATATTAGACTAGTCACAGAACCAGCTTAGAATAACAGTTTAAATGATACAATATCTAACAACATCCGAGATGCAAGAGACAGAAAACTGTCTAGGGAAAAGATGGAGAAACAGCTACAGGAACAATTGGTCAATTCACCCTTTGGTTCAGTAACGGTCAAAGGACTGAAAAGTATTTCAAATGTCAAAGAAAATGTGTGCTATAAAAGCAGTGTGGAAATAAAGCAAACTTGTACATGAGGGTCAAACAAATGGTGTGGCCAAAGAGCAGCTCTAACTTTGAGACAGTTATACAAATAAGGCCTCATTTGTTTTAACCAAACCAAATAAAAAAATTTTGTTCCAACTTCTCATCTGAAGGACCCTGGAAATTAACACCAGAGTCCAAGCCAACCTCTTCCCTTCTTGCCAATGTGAATAGCCTGAAAACTGCCAAGACCCTTTTGTGTACCAAAAAATCTATTCTGGTTCATTTTAAGATATATATGACAAGGGATTCTCTATTATCTTTACAACCCTAATTGTGCAGAAGGGAGAACAGCAGTACCAGTGCAACACAGCACAAAATGAACGTGTTCTCAGGTGAAAAAAAAAAATAGAACAATAACATCTCTAACACCTTAGATGGTCTGTACTGAAGCAGGCTGTGCTGACATGACATGTGGCTAGAAGAAATGTCCTGCGTAGCAACTATTACTAGGTGGAACAGATACACTTCCTCACAAGAGACATCTTAACTCTCCAAGCTTGAGAAATCTTGGAGAAGATGTTTGGGAAGGTTTTACAGAGCAGGGGGTTACTACAGAGATGCCAGAGCAGACTGAGGCAGTGAAGTCTCCAGGACACTAATGCTGGAATGAGGAAGGACCGGGCATCCTGCAGGATTGGCAGCAGGGATGCTGGCAGAGCGTGTGGGGCAGCCTACACACGGCTGGAAAAGCAGCCAGCTGCACATTTGTTAGACTGTGGAAAAATGCTGTCATCAACCAAGTAAGGCAGAGAGAAGAGGGAAGGTAGATCTGGAAAGACTGCTCTTCTATACCAAAATCAACATCAACCAAGTTCTTCTTAAACACTAGTTTAGTACAACTGTGCAGTGACTGGCTTTACTATCAATTATCTGCTTGTACATTCATAAAATATCACTCCATATTTATTTCCTATGAAGCACTCATACACCTAATAAAGTATTCAACATACTATATTAGAAATCTCCTGCCGTACAGTATGTTATTATTTAAAAAACAGCAGTTACAACTCAATCAAATTTGTGTAATTCTTTCCATAAAGTCAGCAGCCATTATTTACCCATTACTTTCCATCCATTTTCAAATCTGTTTCAAGGAAATCCTGAACCCATTTTTTGTTTCCTACAATCTTGACAGTGTTTATACAGCACTGCAATTTATGCAAAAGTGTCTAAATACTGCAGATAAAAACATAAATAGCAATACAGAGCAGTAGGAGAATATTTTAAGAAAGAGTCAGTCTTGGCCTGTCAGCTGCTGTCAAAGTTTAGTATCAAAATGTTTGTAAATTCCAGTAGGCACAAGAATGAGGTGAGGACCAAACTTCTTGCAAGCTTCAAGCTTCTGCTACTGAAGTGCCTCAGATAAAAGGAGTTCACAAACTGCTGCAAAAGAACAGCACCTTGAACAGTAAATTGCAGTTATAGCTTAAAATGGACTGTCTCAAAGTTTTTGTCCAAGTCAGTCTTTATATTTGTAAATTTGAATCTGCTGTAACTGAAAACTGTTCCTGATCATCAGCAGCCAGCTTGACAACTGCCCTCATTTACAAGAGACAAATCTGCTTCCTGGCATGACGTTAAACCAAATGCCACTAGTTCAGCACTCCCCTGTTCTAACCTTATTTTCTTCATTATTAACATATTTTTTGGAAGACTGTTTTTATTTGTCCTAAGTATGAAACTTCCTCAGAGCAGGCATACAATCATGAGAGGGCTTCCCTTTTTGCCTTCAACATTCAATTTACCAATGCCTTCCTTCAAAAAGTTTAATGCAGAAGCAAAACTGAAATAATTTTTGTTGTAAACATTAAACTTTTAAAAAGTTTTGCTCAAAATTTAAAAGCAAAGCTTACACACCGAATTTCCAATTTGGAGGTCAACAGAGCATTTAAAGATGCACCCATAGCATAACCGGAGAACGACAGATGACATACATCGACATTAGCAGGCACCAAAGGACTCACTGTCCAGAGACAATTTGAGCCCAGGACTCAATTGCCCAGAGACCTCCTTATCACACACACTGAGCTTTGACCAAGAAACAGATGATGATGACATCCAGTTTTTAAAGTTATACTGCTGGTCAGCTTTCTGCTCCTTAAAATAATGAAGGGACCACTTAAAATTCCAAGAACACAATAAAGTTGAACCTCAATTATGCAATTTGTTAAATAAAAAAAATCAAGAGCCTATCCAATGTCCTGTCGCATCTGTCGCCATGTCCAGTGTTTTCTCCTGGTGTTAAAAACCAGGTTTAAGATCTCAGTATTTTGAGGTAACTAAGCTAAAAACAGGTCAGAAACAACTTCCTCAACTCTTCCCACACTCTCAGTCTTTGTATGCAGATTCTAGAAGGTTAAAAAGGAAGAGGAGAAAAGAGGCACAATTTTAGGGAAATTGTACCCTTCAAGCATCTAGACTTCTCTCTAAAAACTGCAGTGAGCCTCCTTAAACAGCTCATGCTCACGGAAAGGAACGGCTTCCGCTTCCCTATAACTCCGGATACTTTTTGTACATGAGCAAATATGCAAGCCATACACAAGGGTCAGCACATCGGCAGCACACAGTGCAGCATGTACCACAAACACAGTGTCCAGAACTTGCGACAACTTCAATTCTTTGAAAGGGTAAATCCTTTACCAACGAAGTGCAGACTGAAAATGACGATGGTGAAGCTCTGGTGGAAATCTGGGGGGGTTTTAGCAAATGAAATTGAGAAGTGCACAAGAACAAAAAAGGAAAAACATATCTGTAGAAAAAGTATTTTCACTGCTCAGGTCACAAAGACTTACAAGGAAAAAAGTTCCTACAACCAAGTCAACAGCAGGAAGAGGTTGAAATATGATTCCATTCTGAATTCTTTCTTATCATTGAAATTGTTACAAAAACCTATGAACATTTAAAAAAAGGAAGAAACAGTAAATACAAAAACTGTCTCTCTCCATAGTGAGTGGTGTGCTTCCTTCCCTCTGTATCAACTCCTTTTTGAGACGCAACAGAATTCATAGAATTAGAAACACAAGACATCCTTAAGGGGGTAAAATGCAGGGTACAACAGCTAGCACAATACCATTTCAGGCTGTTTACCACATGCATACCAGTCTGCTACAATTCTAATGGTATTTTAGTCCAAGAACTGAGAAACTAAGGGAGTACACAAGAGACATCACTCTTCCTTCAGAAACTAAGGACTAAAGAAAGTAACTGAGATTAGCATAAGTGTCATTTTTCTTCTGCATAAATGCAACTTGTATTTTATCAATGTATAAGCTCATTAGATGAATCCAACAATGTATTTTGTGATGCATTTTGTAAGCACATCATTCCACCAACCCGGCAAACAAACTCACAGTACCTAAATCATATAAAAGAATTGTTCTAGTAATTGTTTAAAAACTCATGCAGCAAGGTACTCATCACTTTTGCTGCCTAATTCTCAAAAAAGTCTCCTGCATCCACTCTCAAGACAATTTCACCATCATGTTTGCTTCCAAGAAGGACATGCGATAGCAGGATTGATCTGTCAAGTGTCAGATTGAGTCACGACAAAGAAAAGTCCTTTTCTCTTGAGTAATCAGTTCAGTTCATCAGTTAAGCTCAAGTACTGCCCTTCTCCTTGGATTTTAGCCATTGTTATTATCAGGGGACTAGTTCTGTGCTTCCTTTCTCTAACCAACTTTTAGCATTTTCTCTTCTTTATCTGACATATTCAGCCACAGATCTCTCTGTTTCAGCAATCAACACCCAAACAAAAACTGACTTTTTGCTAGCTTCAGCTACAGGAAAGTATAATTTTGCATGTTATCCCATAAAAATGAATATACTGGATATAAAACAGGATCTGATTCCTCAAACTGAACTCTAGTAAAGCAGCTGGCAATCTTTACAAACTGGAAGCAAGCTTCTAACACTGCTCTATTTAAGAAATGCACAGTCAAGTTTAGTGGGGACTGAGTAAGAAATAAAAGCCGTATGTACTCTTATGCAAAGTATACTTCTGTCACACCCTTAAGCACTTTGTAACACTTACAGTGCTAATGAAATCAAACTCCTGAGAACGTGTAAGTTTACTCACACTATCATCACTGCTATCTACAAGCTCAATGTCTCCCAAGAGCAGACCACTTGCTTTCCACCTGCAAGCTCCTGGATAACAAATGTACTGCTCCAGTGGAAATTCCTGTTTGTCTAACCCAGTGTCCACACAACTGCATCAGTTTTGTTTCAGTGTCCACTTGCTCTCACCATCCTTAGTTTTTTATGTCGGCAGAGGATGAAAACAGCAAAATCTAGCAAAAATTTTATGAAAGTCTAGTTGTCAAATGCATTTTAAATCACATTGGTACTATTCACCTGGTTATTTTACATCATCACCAGTCTAAGACAAAACGCAACGTGACTTAATTTGAACTTTCTCTACATGGTAATTTTTCATGTCTGAGCAAAACATGGAAAAAAAATACTGCAATGCTTATTCTGACCATAATGTACCACCCACCACCACTTAAACCGTCCTCATGAAAATGACAACTGTAAGGTGCATTACTAATTGTTTCTAGATTACGTTTGAATCTCTAGGAGACACTGTGTACACCAGCAAATGATGCAGCCATGATCAGGTTAGAAAGCAGGCAGGTTTACTTTTCTTTTTTCTCTGTTTTTTTTTTACCCCCAGGAACGATGGTAAAAACCTCTAAATTAAATCACATCAAATGTAATGGCTTTGGTATCAACAGCACACACATTTTCTTTTACAGAAAGGTTTTTCACTTACAGTGTTAGTGATCCTATCTGAACACTCATGCATTCACAACTGGCTTCAGCACCACCACAGGAAGAATTCTAACAGGGATTTCCTGTTGTCTTCCCATTCTTCACTACACTGCAGTGCCATGCGATCAGCTCTGCTATTTTCTGAGCCCAGCACAAAGCCGGAACTAGGCAAGTTATTTGCCTGCTTAAGACTAGACTTCAGAATCCTAAAATTTCCATTGTAATAAAATAGAATCCTTACATACATTAATGTCTGTGGAAACACATAGGAAAATCTAGTGCTAGCACTGGTGATCATAGAGAAAATCCTTTCAATTTACTGGGACATTTATTTAGACAACAAATCTATTATAATACAGTTAAGTCTTCTCAATAATCTAGCAACCTCTAAATACAAAGCTAGGATAAAGCTAATCAGCAATTGCGACCACACCGAAGCACCTTAACTTACAGCCCAATACCCTCTTATTGAGACCAGGGGGTGTTCCGAAGGCTGAAGTGTTTGTGTACAGAGAACTGCATTCATGAAAGACAATCCCAGAAAGCAACACTCATGTCACTCCAGATACAGTGCCAGCCTGACCAGGACATAGACATATTCCTGCTTTCTCTGCATTCAGACTGTAAAAAGAGAACCAAAACTAGAAATTATTACTGTTGGTAAACCCAAGAACTACTGAATATTAAGACCATTTCAATTAAATCCTCCCATTTCCGTTAGAACAGTAGGTTCTCAGTACTTGACTACATGGTCTATTTCAAAGCATAACTCTGATATATAGAGAGTAACAGCAGAACTGCCCTTCAATACCAAGTACAAGTTTTGAAGTTAACAGAGCCTCACCTAAGAGGCAATCAGAATAACTGAGCTCTTCCTGAAGCCAGCTAAAATGAGAAAATAAAATCTTCATTAAAATAAAATTACTACAGCATGTGTGAAGCAACTCGAGTTTATCAGCTAGCAAAATAATCACCTTTGCTTCCCCTGCCTTCCTTTTCCCTCAGCCGGAAGGCAGTCCACCAGTGGAACAAGAAAGGGACTGTACTGAACTCTCAGTCAGAAAGGTAAGCTCCAACTTCAGGAAAGTGGAAGTCTAATCTCAACTAAAATAAAAAACTTCCTAGTATTTCTTTCAGTTAACTAGTACCACTGACTGAACTGAA
Source organism: Dryoscopus gambensis (assembly GCA_013389985.1). Classification (NCBI taxonomy): domain Eukaryota; kingdom Metazoa; phylum Chordata; class Aves; order Passeriformes; family Malaconotidae; genus Dryoscopus; species Dryoscopus gambensis. Next base: position 20,719 of record WEIT01021785.1, read on the forward strand.
AACCAAAACACAAAGCCAGATAATCAGTTTTGGCATGCTGGAAAACAGATTACATAGAATTATTGATCTTAGTTTTCATAGAATATCTTTATTTTGCTATTCTTAATGTACAGGTTTTTTTCCATGAGTAACAAAAATACGTTTCTGTTAAATGACAACTTAGAGATTGCCAATCTCTTTTAAAACTTTACCATCTGCACTATCAAGAGTCAAAAAGCTTCTAACTCATCAGTAATTGTTCAAGGTGTTAAGACTTCAGAATGACAATGTAAGTTTCTTTTAGAATTGCTCTCCCAAAATTCAAGTAATGATCAGTCATTGTACACGTCCTAAAAACACCAGGAAAAAAACTTGTAAGTGAACATTACATTCCTTAATACCTCCCTGTAGGTTTCCCATAGCAGCAAGAGCCCTAAGCTCTTGGAGCAAACTTGCTCAAGGCTGCTACACTCCAGCTGGCGAGGCCTGTGTATGCTGAACACCCCCCTCAGCCACTTCAGCTCCATACCAAGAGAGATCTCAAAGTACTCTTCACAGGAGCCCTTCCAAATGCCTTTCTCCTGTTCCCACCTGTGGTCTCATAAATATAAAGCCTGAGCAGAACTCCCATATTGTTAGTGTCATGCAAATGCTACAGAGAAAGGTGTCATGTAGAAATATTATTTACACCGAATTACTCAGTGCAGTCTGAAGTCCTTTGTTAGCACATTTTTTCCTGCAGATGCATGGGCAGGGGGCATAGACTCTAAGATACTGGATTACTAATAAGTAACACTCTTCACACCTGCACTTCCACTTTCCTTTTGTAGGAGGATAAAGTGTAAATATATTAGCTAACATATGCTACAAATAAAGCTACTCCAGCTTAGGTTTTCAAATCTGTCAGGCAATTTGTTGTACTGACTACAGGCACCATAATGCAGTACAGAGAAGTCCTGTCACACTCAAGCTACAGAACCCAGCAGAGAAACAAGTATCACCACTTTTCACTTCCAAGAGGAGTTAAACAAGAACAGCTTGTCAACTAATATAGCTTGGTGACTTATGCCTCGCTTTCTCTTCTGACTGTCCCCAAATTTTGTCAACTTGCACAGTGTCAGAGGCTTGTCTAGAACTTTGATGAAGCTTCAGTTCCTTTGAATGAAGATGAAGTACCTCAGACAAACAACAAAAATCAAACACCCCTGTTCCCTGTACATCAAGCTTACAAATAAAATTTTAGTTTAGACCCTATAACCTTGCTTCCCTATGCAGTGTTTTCAGAGGCTTAAATTCCAGTCTTTTTAAAAAAACCTCAAAGATTAATCTCTATAATATGTAGTAATCTCTCTAGGCAATTTATGTAACTGGAAGAGATTCAAAGATTCAGATTTTCCTTCAGTTTCTACGTAATTTTTTCTATTAAGAACAAGCCCGGTTTTGCACAGTGTTATCAGATCAGTCATGTGACACAATCTGAAACTAACTTTCATGACTTCCAGTATTTTTTGTTTTATAAAATATGTGGACTTGATCAAAGCTCTTCCTCACCATTGTGCAAATTACCACATCTTCTCTGAAGTCTTCATTCATCCAAAGGTAGACTGACTTCGAAGAAAATACCCTTTAAAAGAAGTTAACATATTTTCCAGGGAGCTTTGGAATTCTAAGAAGGCTTAAGGTTTATTTTAGAAACAAATTAAACATATCAAGTTGCTACATGAGTAGTAGAACTGACTTTGGTCTCGTACATCTTGTAACTCCCCCTCATCTCCTTTCATCCTGTCAGATCTCCTGTAAAGGAAAGAATGCTTTTTTGGCAGTCACACATGTGCTGACTGGCCACAAGAGCTCCCCCATCTCACCTTCAGTACAAGGCATTAACTGAGGGTTCTGTTCCATCTGCCTACTGAGTGGCTCTGAATTTCCAGGCACTTCATTATCTCTGAGACCTCTCAGCCTTAAAATTTGACCAAAATTGGCCAGGGACCTCAAGAGCAACTGCAGAGCAACTAACAGATGGGCAGACTGATGCCATGAACAAATGAATTCAGATTCAAGAATTTTTACTTCTTCACTCCATTACATCACTTGCTTTTGACACTGTCTTTTGCCTGAAGAAAATGAGCCTTGCATTTTCATTTTCACCCATGCTGCTTTTTGCTACTTCAGCATGCAATTATCCTACAGAGATGCAGATATTGTGATCTTTCATCAAAAGTAAAAGAAGAAACTTGCAGAACTGTAAGCTACTGATGTTTTTAGTACACTTCAATCCTGTAATGCTTATATACATATTTTAGGAAAAAAATCTGAACTGAAAATTACGAAGTCAGCCATGTTCTTGGCAAAAAATTACATGAGTACAGGTAGATTAGTAAACTTTTTTTTATGATCAAAATTCATTTTCCAATAGATTAAACTGTACTTTCCCCATTTTCTGGATGTCCATAGAGCTAAAGATCATGTTTTTCTAGGGAGCAGGAGTTCAAATCCACAAAATATAGGCAGAGCAAAGATTAAGTGTTGCACTTCTCTTTACAGAGTACAGCTCCAGGTCTAAGCATCTAGTTAGGAAATTCAAAACAGTGAAGTACAGACCGGGCAGATGCTAAAAGTAGCATTATGCTGAAGAAAGGAGTACTCCAAAATCCCACTTATTTTTACAGCTCAGACAACAGAATGTATTTGCAGATGAAATGTGAAGAGCACTACGTAAAATTACTGCACTGCGTGTCTAAACGACCAAAGGTGCAGAGAAGCCAGGTGCCTGAATCTGTCTGTATGTAACAGGCAAATTACCTGTGGCATGAAAGAGACTTTACATAATACTTAATAATTCTTTCATACAATTTCATACAATGGAACTTAAAATCTTTTTATTTCTTAACCACAGGATAAAAGGAACTTTTATGACAAAAACAAACAGTATGCAAAACACTACTTGCAGCACTGGCAATGACCTGTTTTTCGTCAACTAGAAGCACTGTCCCATTACACTTACAGAGGAAGTCAATAGCTTCACCCTCTGGCCTCAACATTTCAATTACACTGTGAACCCAGGGTAATTTTTAGTGCTTACCACTAAAGGGAAATACACTGATTGCAAAAAACCACAGACTCAACACATGTAGCTCCGCAGGGATGGTATCTAAGTAGATCTTAGTAATGATGTGTCGCTTAGAATTATGGTCTTAAACCTCACTATGTTGGTGGCACAATTCATCATTCCAAAACTCTTGGAAAAAAAGTAGGGCATCCTCTGAAAGTTTAAGACAAAGAGGATGCTTCCTTCCCTAAACGCAGAGGGCATCTTAAAAGACAGAAGTTTGTTCATATTAGCACATTACCATTCATCAGCACAAAATATCCAAGTAATAATAAGTAAGTTTCACTTTCCAAATGATCTCTCAAGCCTACACGATTTTTCTCCAAGTGAAGGGCTTGGCCAGCCTAACAGGGTACTGTTTGCCCCTTCAGTGAACCACTTCAGCCAGAGACACTAAGAAGGCCTCCAGAAGTGCAGCCAGGCCTCAGGGGAGATGGAAGAAAAACTTCCTATGAACTAGAAGGAACTGGTTCCTGAGAATTATCATCTTTGCTCAATTCACAGCAGAAAATTAATAATAAAAAGCCTCATCTGAAGCAAATTCTAGAAGCAAGGACTTACTCTGCTTTAGTCAGTAAGGAGTGGAGATATATTCCCCTAGTTTCTAACTCGATCAAATAATTTTGTTTTCCTTTCAGCTTTCTATATAGGGCAAAGCTGTGCAAAATCTCATTTTTTTAGCTTACAGCTATTTTGAGGTGTTTACTATTAATGAAAGAGTGTAAGCAGAGCCACACCAAAACTCGTGCCAATAGGGTTCCACCCTACCAACTTGAGAGCTAGTCACAAGCCTGATCTCCAACTCTGCACACAAATAGTCATTTAACTAATGTTGTTTGGAAATCAGTAATAGCATCCATTGATCTCACTAATAAATAAAGGCCAAGCAAGGTAGCTGTGGTACAATGGCCTAAACCGTAACTCCACCATTTCCTTCAGATCTATCAGTCTTCTAAGCACAATGATCTCAGATCCATCTTGTCTATTCCTTATTCCCAAGATCTTGACAGAGAGAACTGTTTACACTAAGAAGTAAAAGCATAATGAAAAAAAAATATAAAAGGTTTCCAAAAACTGAGTTTAAAACGCAATCTCTGGAATTCCCCAACGTAAGGATAAAGTAAGAAAGATTTTTACTAGAAAGGACATGCCAGTAAGATTTTTCACAATGTTGCAGGCCAGAAGGTTTTTTCAAGAAAAAGGAACAAACACACAGCTCTTATCGCTGACTCTGGAAACTGCTGATGAAAAGGCTGCTGAGGTCTTCATGTGTTAAAGTCCCCGAAGTCTCCAAAGACAAAGGTTCCAGGACCTCTCACAGCCTGTTCCAATGTTTAACCCTGAACAGTAATTTTTTCTCCTCGCACTCAGCTGGAGTTGCCCCTAGCGCACCAGTTCTCTCGTCCCTTCCCTTTCAAGAGGCTGAAGGCCGCATTCAGCTGCCTCCGCAGCCTTCCCTGCTCCAGGCTGAGCAAAGCTGGTCTCAGTGGCCTCCTGCCCAGGCAGGCACTCCAGGCCCTGAACGCCTTCCCTCTCTCCAGTCTGCCATGTCCTGCAGCGAGGGCCAAACACTGGGTATGGTCTTCTGGAAGGAACACAACAGCGAACAGATGAGGAATGACACCAGCATGTTCTGAGATTAAGAAGTACAAATGTTGTGAACGCTATGACCAACCAGATACGCTACACCACCACAGCAACAACCATTACACCACCAGCACTACTCATAGTAATATTATTTTTTTTCCCTCTCACTGCATTGTTTGAACAATGACCTCCGGAGCTGCAAAATCATTATCTAATTCCCTGCCCCTTCTTAAGTCTTCTACTTATTAAAGGAGGAAGTCTTGCCACACACTAAATAATGGAATGAAAACCCCAGCAATGGAGGAAGTAACAGTTCAGTAGGAAGAGGATAGGATGAGAAAGGGGTAAGAGAGGGCATTAAGTGGTCCTCATTTTTGAGACTCATGGCAGGTGTGATCAACAGCATACAAAGGCACACAAAGGCTTAACCGAACATGAATAATCTGTCACATGTTAAAAACTTACCTCTATACTGAATACCAAGCACCAAGTATGTTAATGAGTAACAGATTCCCTTTCTAAAAAAGCTGGATAGAATAAAGGGTCAAACATTTTTTTATTCTTTTAACTGAAAAGTTCAGGGTTACAGTGCAAAACTAATTTAAAAAGTAAAAAATTCCCACTCTAAAGACTCTTAGTAAATATGGAATTAATGTACTAGCACTTAAAATCTCAAAGAAACTTCTAATAACTAAAGAAAACAAGCAACCTGAGCCAGAAATCCAGGTGCACAAACCCAGGATATGGTACATAAACCCACCTGAGCCAGTATATTCCCACAGATTGAAAAACTCTTCACCCACCAACACATTTTCTGTGTGTAAAAGAACACATCATACAAAATGTCATCGACAAGTTCGAGACAGTCTGTGAGAGCTATATTCAAAGTCTGAAATTAATGTGCCAGTGAAACTTAATGAAATTACCATTTCAAGAAAAATATACAATTTTAACAAGCAAGTCCTAAATCAATCATAAAATATCAGGTATCAGACTTCTGTCAGTACTCAGGAGAATACTAATATTACAGCCAAAAAAATTCTATGAAACAGATTATAGAAAACGACAACATTCAAAAAGAAGTTAAGGAAAAACAAGCATAGCTGAATGCACGGAATAGAGGGAAAAGCAACACACTAGCAGAAACTAAGAAACAAGCAGGAGGTTTATCAGTGGAAAACTACAGGTTGACTATTGACTATATAGCAAAGTCATGTGAATTAAATTCAGAGTTGCTCATATTTCAGCAGAAAGTCTGCCTTGTGTCACCACAACCTCCTTTCAGCCAGCAGCAGGTCTTGATCCTTAACAAAAAATTCACCTAGCATCATATTAAGCTCACAGTATATCTTAGGAATGTATTTTACCAGTCTTATTCCAAGTGTGAGTACACTCACTGTGACCCCTCTATCACAAACTACTACACACATGCCAAGCTCCTCATTACATAAGTGACAGTAATCGGACAGAGCAAAAATACTTGGTACTAGGGAAATGGCTCTCTTCTGGAGGCTTTTGCTTTCATTTTTTACTATGTCTGTAAAAGGACAATGTACTTCCTAATCTTGTCTTTCAAGTGAGAAATTATTTTTTTAAAAATCACCATAACAGCAACTTCAGGTCAAACAACAGAAGTTCCATTACTTGAGTGTGTTTGGACAAATATATGTGTCAAATGATGACAGAATTCCACTAAGACACAGCAAGACACGAAGACAGTACAACTTACCAAAATACTTTCAATCAGATTTCAAAAATTAAACTGACATCGAACAGTAACTAAAAACTACCTAACTGCAGAAATGCAAGCTGTTGTTTCAGTTTTATTTAACAGTTCTTTTCCAAACCTCTTCACTGCTTTTATCAAATTTATATTCTGGCTTTTAAATTACATCATATGATGAAACAGATTAATCCTCTAATGAAATTCTCTTCTCTGCATTTAATTCCCCTGCACAAGTTCCTGCCCAACAGCCCGTAAGGGCTTTACCTTGTACAAGACCAATTCAGAAGGTATTTACAAAAACATATGCAATAAAATACGTATTATTTTTAATTATTTTATTAACATCACAGCAGAACACAAGCAATCCAGAAGGTTTCCAGAATGTGCTAACAGTTACTTTCTGACACAGGTGACTGAGACTCCAAAAAGGAACAGGCAATCTACTAATAAACCTCGTATTTACAGAAAAGGAAGAATTCTTGGGAGCATGAAGTTCAGGGGCCCCCTTGGCTACAGTGATTGTGAACAAGGTTCAGGATCCTCAGGGCAGACAGCAAAACCAAATAAGAGCATCACAGCCGTGGACTTCCGCAGAATAGGACTGCTCAGTGATCAGCTTGGAAGAATTTCAAAAGAAGGCTGTCCTGAAGAGAAGAGGGGTTGATTTTCAGGGGTGATTTTCAGGAGAGCTGGTTGATTTTCATGGGTGTCCTCCTGCAAGCAAGAATGTTCCTTACCAGTATGCAAAGAATCAAGCAAAAGGTGGCAGGAGGCCTGCATGGACAAACAAGAAGATTCTGACAGAACTCAAATGTAAAAAGGAGCATACAAGGATCACAAGCACGACCCAGGTGATCCAGAAAAAACAAAGACCCTGTCTGAGCATGCAGTGATAGGGGTTAGGAAAGCCAAAGCCCACATGAAAGCCAAAACCCACTCGGATTTCCATCTGGTACAGCACACGAAGCGCAACAAGAAAGACTTCCAAACGTACAAATGACAAGAAGGTAGATTTATCAAGAATGAAACTTACTTCATCAGCCAGACAGCCATTTGTAAAGAGTTGACTGGCTTGGTGGATGAGAGAAGAGCAGCAGGTACTTTTTACCCCGACATCAGGACGGTTTTTGGCACTGTCTCCCATTATGTTCTTACGGACAAACTAATGAAGTATGGGCCAGATAAAAATGGACAGTGGACTGAACTGGAAATTGAAGAGGTTATGAACAACAGGAAGAGGTCCAGCGGGAGGCCAAGCATGAAATTAGAAGAGGCACAGAAACAAACTGAAATAGAGGAAAACCCATTTAAACACCACCTCCACCCCAAATTTTACTATAAGCATCATCAAATACTGAAACAAGTTGCCAGAAAAGCTGCTGACCTGTGGTCAAAACCAGCCTGGACACCATCCTGGGCAGCCTGCTCCGGTTTACTGAACTAAATGATCTTCAGAAGTGCTTTCCAACCTCAATGACTCCCAGTTAAAACTGGTTTTAAATCTGTGCCATACTTTCAGCGGTGAGAAAGCATTTTACAGCAGCTACACAAATTGTAGCTGCACAAATCAGGTTCAGAGTATTTTTGGCGAAGTGTTACATTCTAGCTCAAATCCCTAACATTTCCTACCTGCTCATGGCCAATACAGGCTGGCAATACCCTCTGCTAACATGCACACACGACTTTGAAAGGAAGTGCAAAAGTGTATCCATTCCTCCTCTGCCATTCCCACTTAATTTACTGAAACGATGCTATTCATGCAATTGCCATCATTTTCTAACACTTCTGGCTTCAGCAACCACTTACACAATTATATCATCACATGTGTATATGGAAGGAAGAAGGAAACAGAAGAACAAATTCACCTCAATATTGATCTCAAGAGTGCCAGAAACTCTAGTCACAGATCTAACACCAAAGAGATTGCTACAGCTATAGCAATGGCTTCCAGGCTCCAGGTAAAATCCTGTAGTAACTACAGAAAACAAAACTACACCAGAAGACAAAATTCTCTTAAAACAGGGAGAGCTTGTTTATGCTGGAAGGAGATACTAGATGAAGTATAATTATATTCAGTCCATGACTTGCTATGGAAAGATGCTCAAGAATTTCTTTTAGCTTTGCTTTTTATTTTAGATTAAATTTACATTTTTTAAATTCACAGCTTGTACTACTTTTACAGCAAAAAGTCTTACTTGCCTGGTTTTGGAGACATATCTACAACTCTTTCAAGTTGCAGACATTCAAAAAAAACAGGCCTCATTCTTCACAGATTTCCTTTAAACAGACAAGCTTTTTCGCCCTCTAAATTTTCAGTAAGAATAAAGGAGTTGTATAAAAAGATAAACTTTTTGTTCCTGAAACAAACATATCTACTTCCACTGTGTGTTTAACTTCAAATTACAGTTATTACATTCTTCATATTTTCATGTTGTGACTTCATATATAACAGCATGTCAAATTTTCTATAGAGTATATGGTCTTGTATTATACA
>WEIT01021789.1:2083-13361 GCA_013389985.1 Dryoscopus gambensis
ATAGAGACAGCTCTTCTATTACCAGTACATGACAAATTCACTGAAAGCTATTTTTAAGTGCAAACAAGCAATTAGAAGACCCATTAAATTGTAAGTACTTTTATAAGACAGAAAGGGAGGAAATGCATTGAGGGGGGTGGGGGGGAAGAAAAACCCAAAAACTCTCAAGTAAGCAGAACACTACTGGACAGAGTACAATCAAATGACATTGCACAACTACCTCTGCAGAACACCAGGTTGCTTGTGCAACAAGAACCTTAGTGAAATCTCAGGTCTTGGCATAGTAAGTCCAGAGGGACTGAAAACTAGGATTTCATTTTAACATCCAGGGCACTGATGCTTTTTTGTAGTGTGTGTTTTGTCATCCGTGTATTCCACTGTAAATGTAAAAGTTTGAAGAAAGGAGTTTCCTGTACATTAAGTATTGATTTCCAAACAGGTGGGGGAGTAGGACAACAACAACTACCTAAACTGAGAATGTAAAACCCTTTCTAAAATAGGTTAAAAAACAAAAAAAGTTTTAAGAAAAAGATGTCTGGCATTTGAGTGAAAAATGATGGGGAGGATGAGAAAGGTAATATAATATCTGAAAGCAGCCATTAAGAAAAACCAGTATAAAGGCAGTCTGAGATGTCTCTGCACACTTGTGTTTATTAGAAGACTAAAGCTTTATTTTTGACAAAGTCAGCATAACAAGGTCCTTTATTGCATTGTGCCCTGATCAGGAAACTGGTGCTACCTTTCACGTCTGCTAATTCAATAGTTCACCTGACAGTACTCAAGGAGAAATGTGTGAAATTACTTAAAGGAAAGCAGTTCCAAGCATACATACACCAATACAGCATAAAAGCACGATGTGAAGTGCTATGGGCACAAGCTACGCCAAGTAAGGATAAGATTTTATGGAAGGAATACTTTTTCATAAGGAAAGCAGCGAACCAATGGAGTAGTTTGTCCAGAGAGACTGCAAGGGTGTTTCAAGACCTGACTTCCTGAAGTCTTGAGGAACTTAATCTGCCCAATATCTGATCCTGCTTTGCTAGGTTGGCCCAGAATTCTACTGAGGTTCCACCCCACACTTAAATATTTACTCACAGTAGAACTGCTTCTGTAAGAATTTAAGTAATTTTTAAACCTTTGATCACTGAAACAAAAATTGCCTAAATATGAAGTTTTAAGCCAAGCAGGTTAACTCAAGCAACTTGACTCCTGTTTCTTTCCTAAGAGCTTAAAGAGACAGAAGGAATGAAAAATGAACTATAAAATGAAAACATGCAACACTTGAACCTAGAGAAAAAGGAGTTCTGTGTTAGACAATTATTTAAATCTTAACTGTTTTGCCAATTAAGACAAAAATTGCATGTATAGCAGATATGTGCCAGTAGATACAAAATTTGATTATAATGTTCATAATCAAGACATATAATTATGAATGTAACTTAAAAAACATCATGCCCCAACATCATGTAATCATCCAAATTATTCTCATCATGAAAGCACATTTAGACATGGTAATAACAATGCATGGTATATTTATACTTACAATATACTTATTTATACTTAGTTACTAAGAGTAAGTTAGTTTCTCCAAACCGAAGAGAATGCTGTCTCATTCCTGAAGTGTGCATATAAGACTTGATTCTGCTCTTAATGACTTCAAACAAACAAATTAAGCTGTACAAAGACAAACTATTTTTATGCAGAATAGAACAGATGTAGTCGCTCAGAGAATTGCTGTAAGGGCTCAAACCAGTAAGAACATAAAAAGCAAGCAACTCCTTTTGGAACACTCCAAAAAGGAAAGTACTGCTGCATGTTGTGAAGCACACAGTCTTCCTGGTAGGCAGACTGAGTCCATCTAAGGGCCTGGAGTACACCGAATTTCAAAGTTCTAACTGAGCCTAGAAGACAGGCAAGCAGGCTGCTTTGTTGGGTACAAATGTTTTGCCAAATTATAGAAGTAGGATGGAGTAGAAGACTAAACCACCTGAATTCTGGTGTCTCCATATGTGCTGACAAATGCACATATGCATATGCTGTACTTCCCATTCACTGCCTGCTCTATCCCAAGCATCAGAACACTCTTCTCATTCCTTTGAAGCAGTCCAGCTAATTCAAATCCTATGACCACATAAAGACAGTTTGCTGCTTTCTCCACTTCTCATCATCATAAATATTCTAATAAAATATTCAGCACATAGATGCTTAAATGGTAACCTATGAAAATTTATTGTATATATATAAAGTACATTAAAAAGCAAGAGAATTATCTTCATCAATCAGTTTTCATGCATCTAGGATTTTCCACTGATTAGAATAAAACAGTGCTTTTTGAAGGGAGAACAAATCAGCAGAATGTGTTTTTCTACATCAGCTGAAGCTACTATATATTCCCAATTATTCATCCATTGTATAGCTCTAATTATAGTTGTGCTTTTCTAAGCTCTCTCAATGTAGACTACATTTCCCATTTTGTACTGAAATTAAAAAATACTGGTCTGAATTGCTCACATCAGGCTATCAATGCACAAGGCTTGTAGCAATTTACAAACCAGGTAGTGGCCCAAAGGAGACACATTTTCTATGATATAAGGAGCCAAGCCTTTGACTGCTACGAAAAGATATTTCACCACTGACTTTGTTAGAGGAAAACCGGTTTATACAAACTAAGAATTTGGCTGGAATTCTGTGAAAAGTATTAACACAGGTTTTGATTTATGCAACTGTTGTTGTTTGTTTTGATATTATATTAGAAGTATAAGGATTAAATTAAATTTACTAATAAAATCAAAACTTGGCACGATAATAGAATATTCACTCTAAGGAGTTAATGAAGAATTAAATTATTCACATTGTACCCAATAGTTGTCTACAGAATCTTCATAATTTATATTTATGACCCAGGTATTCATTAGTCAGTTAATAAGAATTTTTTCCCCTGTGGGAAATTCATCAAGAAATAAAGAGACAAGCAGGGAAATACTAATGAAAAGTTTCAACAGATTTAAGTTTTCCTAAAGGCTAGAGCAGGATAATCATTATTTTACTTACCTTTTTTTACTTTACTCACCTTGGCTTCTGTGAATTTGTACTGAGAAGATCAGAAAAACAGAAAAGAAGCCAGGAATAAAAAAAAAAAAAAAGACATTTTTGAGAATTCTGCTTAGCCATGCTTTTTGGGTCTTATGAAAACTTTTAGGCATATACCTGTATACGTACATATAAAACTTTTAGGCCTACACCCTTTCCCTTCTCGTTACTAGACTGAGGCCAAATGCCAGCATTCTAGGTCAATTACTGTTACAAAAGTTCGTGATTTTATTCTTTCCTCCTATTGCTTCATGTACTCTTTTTTAGATTTATGATTGCAATTTCTTGGACTTTTATCAAAAGCATAAAAATACTAAACGTTTAGATTTTCTTTGTGGTGGGATTTTACAGATGGTTCCAACACTTTTCCATTTAACTACATAATTGTAGAACGTCTGGCAACATTTTTGTTCTGCATCGAGATGTGGCACAGATGGAAATGTAAGGATTATATAAACTTCCTGTGTAAGGTAATATTAATAGAATCACATTTTACATGTTCTTGAGCCAACTATATTCATAGTGTCAGTTCCAAAAAGCAATATACAAGCAGGAAGAGTACTATATTTCCCTTGCATATTAAACTTGAGCTCTGCGCTTTTACACAGAAACTTGCTGATTACACACCATTATGCCAGTCATGATAATCTGTTAGTTCAGATGAGCTAATTAAAACAAATCTGATACCAATATATAAGAATATGTGTATAAACATATATGTAAATATTTATATGAAACTTGCATTTTATTAATTATTCTTTTTTAAACCAATCACCAAATGAAGTCTGACAAAGCAAATCACCTAAAGAGTTCTGAACCTGAGAAATTAATAAGCAAAGGATGAATCACAGGAGCATGTTACTTTAAAGTAAAAGAACACAGAGTTTCTGGCTCAACACCCAAAGAACTTACTTCTCCTCTCTGAGGGACACAACCTTGGTCGGTCTCAAGTAGTGCCAGTTAATACTGTGTCTCAGCTAACATTTCTCAGGTAAGCACAGAGTCCAGCTGTAGGAACAAACCTCTTTCCCACCATTTCAGGGTAGAGTAGAAAGTAACACGCCTTCATAACCAAGCCAAAAGCTTGCTGCTTTCTAGGAAAGAAGGAAAGAGGTGTACTCTGTCAGTACAGTTCCATATTCCTCTAAGAACTAGCAATTGCTAGCAATCAGCATCCCTGTTATTTTCTCAGATATGCTTGTCTTCATCTTACTGTAATTCCCCTTGTTAAGGAAACTTTCCCACTTGACCATCCAGGAGCCACTCTGGCAGTCACAATCACACAACTTGAGTGGAACTGCAGCCCCTTCACAGCGCGTCTCTCCAGTGAAACAACAGGTGCTCCTCTTAACTCCCCACTGTGAGGAGCCAATTCAGTCTTGTTATGCCTCAGCAATGGTTGTCAGAGGCATGTGGAGGAGGGGTGCACGTTTGCCACGAGGAGGAGGCAACTAGAAGAAGCCTTGTCACTGGGAGGACTTCACCTGGCAACACCTCCCATGAGGCAGGCAGTAGGAGACACTGTAGGGCGGCTGCTCCATTCAGGTCGCGAAATGGTCTCCACCAGTGGACGGCACAGGAAGGTTAGACTGGACCAATGGTTCCCTGTTAGCAGGGAGGCTTTGAGAGGGGTCAGGGGGTATAAAAACTGTGAAAAACGAGGTTCACTTTCCTGTGAGGATTTAAAGGTTTTAATAAAAAGACAATAATAGACATGAATAATAAAGCAAAAGTTACAGCGCTGGGTACTCTTGGCTCCCAGCCAAGAGCACACCTTAGATCTGGGGTAGTCTCCTTTTTATACAGTTTTTGCTGTCTATTCTTTATGCATATTCAAACTTTTCCAGGAACAGTTTTGCATGGCCACTCCTTGGGTCCACCTTTTTAGAGCATGCGCATTTCTTGGCCTTGCGGTTTTATTTCTTTTGATTTTTGGGCTTGGGTCCCTTAATTCTCCAGACAGTGGGGGTTGATAACCGCTTTGAGTTTCTTCATACTTCACACATAGTGCTGATAACAGGGTTCAGGCCTCTTCGTCCTTTACGAAGAGAACTGATAGTAGTCTTGGCCTCTTCGTCTTTTATGAAGAGAACGGATAATAGCTCTGGGCCTCTCTTGTTCTTCACACAGGGTGTTGATAAGAGTTTTGTGGGCCCCATCCTCTGTCCTCTTGGAGGTTATCTTACCCGTTCAGGTAGTTGAAACATACTTGCTGAACCCTTTGCTACAGCAAAAGCATTTCTAACACTATATAATATTCATCTTAACACTATATAATGTTCATCATAACACTTTATAATATTTATTATACTTGCGAAAAGCCAACAATACAATATGCATTTATAACAAAAGCCAACTGCGTTGCTGCTCACTGGGGCTTGGTACTGCTCACTCCCTCCTTTGCCCTGGCCCCAGCCTGCCTGCCTTCCAGCTCTCCTCCCCTCACTGGTTTGCCCTCACACCTGTCCTGCCATGTCGTGCCCCTGACTGCGCCCTGCCACTTCAACCCACATCCTTGCCTGGGCTGCCAGCGTCCAACCCTGCAGCGCCTATCCCGCCATCACTGCCCGCCCTGTCGCCCCGATCCAGCCAGTCGCCGTGACCCTGTCCGTAGTCCTGGTCCTCCCGCCCGAGCACCCACTTACTGCGTGTCCTGTGCCATCGCCCCAGAGCCGCGCCTGTGGAGCCGAACCTCTCTGGGAGCCACGCAGGCTTGCTAAGACCCAGCCCGGCCCCAGGCAGGCAGCGTGCACACCCCCCTGCCGCCGGGACGCTGACAGCAGTGCCCTGACTCGCTGGTGGTAACGGCGTCCTTTTCTCTCTGTCCCCTCTCTCTCCTCTCCCCCAATCCTTTTCCATTTTCCTCTCTTCTTTTCTGTCTCTTCTAGCTCTCCTTCATTTGGGCAACTCCTTTTCCTTCTCATTGCCATTATAAAGAAACAATTCCCAGATACAAGGTTTGCCTCGTTTGGCTTCATTTTGTTCCCGACCATCCATTTTTAAAAGAACTCCTCACAGTTCCCCACAGTGGAACGTGATACCCACAGACCCCATTCTCACAGTCCTTACCATCTCCACCTGAGGTCTCCCATAGGTAAGTCCCAGGCATCTCGATCCTTAAAATAATTTAGTCCTGGTGCAATAGCTAAATAAAAAAAATAACTACGAGAACTGGGTGCCTCTGGAAAGGGACCCTGAACAAAGGAAACCCAGGGATTTTATATTCCCCAAGTCCACATGTACAAAAGTCTGGGATCCTCAGCTCCAGCTGTGCCTCTGAGTATCCAGTCACTTGGCTGTTGCCACAGGTCTCTGTGTCCTCCTGCCACTCAGAGCACAATTTTTTCTTTTCTGACAAGCTTTTGGCCTAAAGTTTATACTTACTGTATTTGTATATTTTCTATTGGCCCAGAAGCTAATGGGGTTGGTTTTCTGTGACATTAGGAATATTAGAAACTACATTCATTTTCTGAGAGGTTGATGTTCCTCTGTTATCCTGCCAGCCACCACCTTAAACCTACCCTTTGCATCTCACCTTCTCTACTCCTTTCTTACCCTTACCAATGTCTTTCATATTCTCCTACTTAATTTTTTCTTAAATGCTAACCGATTCAAAGGAACACTTCTTATTTTGGTTTTTCCTTCTGTCTTTTAACTACATGGGGTACCCATTTTCACAGCTTACAACAGACATGATTCCCTTTCATTCTCAGAATGTGCTTTGATTTCTTAGATATTTTGGGAAATTATTGCCAATTACACTGTTGTGCAGTAACAAAGCCCAGAGTAACTCCATTTTGTATGACAACCTAATCCAATAGGTGTGTGCTAAATGTGCCATTGTCAAAATGCTGAACACTTTAGGGAGCACAGACATTTCTCCTGATATTTTCTGGAAACCAACAGTGTTTAGGCATATGGCTGCTCAGAATGGGGCAAATTTGGGCATGTGAAGAGGTACAATTCTACGAATTTGTATTTGTGGTATTTATCTATGCAGTCATCTTGCCACATATATTTTGGGGAAGAAACTAAGAAACATTTGGACAATGTCTTTAAATGAAAAGTTTAACTCTTATATCCCTCATTAAAAAATAATATAACAATTGAATATTTGCTGTAATCACTCCCAAACTCTGTCTTGAATTCTGTGTCAGAATTTATTTAAAGTACTGCCAATCCTCCTGGAATCAAAGTAACATTATAGAAGTAGCATGCTATTAAAGTGAGAGCTTCCTTTCATATGATTTACAAATATATTTCCCAAGTACTATGTCTGTGTAAACACAGCACAATAATAAAGAATCTGTGAGTGTTTCTGGCATAACCTATAGCTAAAACGGCTTGCTATCTTCAATCATATGATATTATAGTGAAGAAAGTGGAAAGTCCTACTTCCTTACAGAGTAGCATAAATGAATGTAGTTATTAACATAAAAAAAGGAATGATACCCTTGAGTGAAGAAGGGGCAATCAAGTAACAAAGTATAGTAATAATATAACAATCATGTTATCTTCAAATGATGACTACTTGATCATGATGGATTAAACAATTGCAACATTTTATTACTTCATATGCCTCCTGCAGTAACATTACAGCAAAAATCATGTCATTTTTTTCCCTGTAAATTTGGCACCTGCTGACTTAAAGTCATTTATAGGATGTTGTTAAGTTGGTTTCTTAATGCAGGTGCTAAGTTACCATTAACACACTTAATGACCATGAGGAATATGAAATTGGATCAATTAAAAGAGGGGGTTAGACCTCCCACAGTTTCTAATCACATGTGGACAACCACTAATGAATTGGAGCTCTCTTGGGTATCTATTCTGAAAATCAAATCTTCCAGACAGTTAATCAATTGAGATAGATATCAGTCGAGCTTGTGCTCCAGTGAATTCTACTGAATCACTGTTAGCTAGAGGGAAAAAAAAGCAAAAGGAAGGAGGAGCCATGGTGGAAAGTAAGTTTACAGGAGTTTATCTGCAGTTATACAGAGTAAATAATTATGCTTCTTGTTATTCCTGAAATGCAATGATTGTTTCAATAGAGGGACTTTTCAGACTTTCTTTCTCCTGATATTTTCCATGCAAAAATAACAAAAAAGTCTACAAGCAAGCTAAATCTATTCCATTGCTTTCAGATCTTGGACACTAATACTGCCATGAAATAGCTGTAGGCTAAACATCTTTTTCTGGCACAAACACAGTAAACATACATTTTTGCTTCCAAAATATCTACTACCCCATATTGTCAGATGTATACGATTTTATTAATGCCAGGACTAGAGCAATGATTTGTTTATTTCCAGATTTAATCACATATCACAAAAAGGAGTATGTCGTGATTTAGGGAAAATAAGAGGAAAAACACAAACCCCCTGTAAACTCCCAGAACTCAGTGACATTAAAAATATTTTAGTGCTTTATCTTAGAATGCTAATTAGAGCTGCCAAGCTGAAGATTTGTTATTTGTTATATACTGCTTTATCCAGTGGCCTGAAAATAAGGGCTTTGCCAGTATGTTGCCTCTACAAAAGTATTTTTAAAAAGTGTATATTTCAGCAATGTCACATGCATAGACAACTAGAAAGCAGTGTCTGCTTGCACTGCACGTCCAGCTTATCTCAAATCTCAACTGTATTGCACCAGTTTCCACAACAGACTATGGCTCCAGTTCCATTCAGTTTATTTTTTCTTATCAGTTTATATGAAATACCAACCAAAAACTCTGAAAAAGAAAAGATGGTGGATTAACTCTCTATGCAGAGGTGATATACCCAGACCATTCCACATGAAAAGCCTTCCAATCTCTGTGGAGATTTGCCTCTGCAAATCCACATTTTTGGAAGATTGACTCGCACTGAAAATTACTTGGTGACGGGAAGCTCAAGAGTACATAAATAAGCTATCCCAAAAAGAACATATGACTTTGCTTCTTAGCCAAGAGAGTGCTGCTCAGCAAAAAAGTGGGAATACAGCTCCAGATGGCAGCTTTTCAAATTTGAAAGATAAAGATATTTCTCAAACATCTTGCAGGAGCTGCCTACTATCTAACAGAATAGATCTTCAGGCTTTCAGCACTATTGCTTCTGATTGATCAATGATACAATGAATCTTTAATCATTTAAGTTATTAAATAACAAAATGGATACCTTTCTGAGTCATCCCAAATTCCATAAATAATTAAACATTTTAATAAGTCCAATGACTTCTTCCCTCATTATTGAAGATATTGAAGATGGGGCCTTTGCTTTTCTGAGCTGTATGTCTAGGAAAAAAAACACTTAGATCTAGAAGTGTTAGTGCCACCAGTACTTGTATGTCTTACCTTTCAAAAATCTGGAATTGAATTAGTCTTATTTTCTCAATATCAGAGGTAAAATTATCTGTAAGAATTATAGGAAACAGCAATTCATATGTACATTTTCAAAGGTTGCTTACTGATATTGGTGGTCTTGGAGGCAATACATACGTACATATTTCAAAAGTATATTTTTAAGGCATAAATTTTACCTTGTGACTAGTCCAAGTGACTAGTAATCTGTTATCAAAATGTTTGTGTTTTCCCCCTTGAATATATATAATCACCATACTTTTTTGTTTAATAAATTATGAAGATAAGAACAGCTGGGTAATCTTCTGATCTTTGTTACATGCATAGATATCTGTCTGAAGAAGGGTGTTTATTATATTCCCATGGATAAGACCATTGATACTCTCAGATTCTTGGCCAATGTGGACATGAAGGAACATAGATCTTGCTGTTTAAATGTCACAATATCTTCAATGGGTTTTTTTCAACATCGACAGAATACCTTATGCCTTTGATGGAAAGGAATTTATCAAATGTTTCCTAGATAGGCATCTTATCTCTCTTAGGTCAATGATAAAGAGTATATGCTACAGTGACATGGTACAAATTTACACACATTCATGCTCATGCCTTTACTAGATAAAAAGAAAGGGGGGAATATCATTATATTTTCAGAATAATTTTTCTTCTTTTTCCCATCTCTGGTTCCCTAGCTAAGGATTAGCATTTGTTTGCTTTATAAGTTTTTCATCTGGCTCTTTTTTATGGGAAGTTATTCACAATCATTCTAGTCACATATTTTCTCGTTCTCTTTCTGGTATTTGCTTAAGCTAATTAGTGTTCACAGCTAATGCTGTAGCCATTGGCGAGTGTGCGCTCGAATAATCTGCAGAACTTCTGCAGCCCAGCCTTATCAATGTCTAGTAAAATCCAGCTCTGTGCAGCAATCACTACCGAAAGGTCATTGTTGCCTATCATTTTATGTTGTCCATCCTTTCTAATCCCTTTCACTGACAAGATCCTCATATCCTATCCAGATGCAAGATATGAGACACAGAGAGAAATTAGAAGCCTAGTCCTTTAAAAACAGCTATTGCAGAGGGCAAAGCACAGGAAGGCAGCAGGGGAGGGAGGCAGTGGGGTGATATGGTAAGAGAAACAAATACTCTACTTATGGCATTTCTTTCCTGCCCTCCTTATTGCCATTTAGAGACCTCTCTGTATGTAAGACAAACATGGTAAAAGTAGAAATCATATCGTCTCAGTATCTCCTTCCAGACTGTTTGAAGGTCACAGATGAGATAATGAACAAGAAATGCCTAAAGAGTCAAACTGAAAAATTCTCATTAAAAACTACAGTCTCCAAATTACAATACTGAGGTCCAAGGGGTTTTCCCCTTAAGCCTTTAAACACCATGAAAAAAAAGCATGATATCTTAAAATATTATAAATACCAAATCATGGTTACAAAGAACAAAGGAAATTCAAGGAGTTTAAACTTTCATTATACAAACAGCAAAATGGCAATCTACATTCTTCAGTGGCAATTAACTGTGGTTAGTGATTTCCTGCGTGCAATTAGTTTCTAATATATGCAGTCCTTTAAAAAATACTGTTACTGTCTTTATTATTTATACTGAAGAGGAATAGTTTATGTTCTTCAAAACTAATTGCCAATTCACAGAAACAAAATGACTGATACCCATAAAAGGTGAAAACGTAACAGAGGCAAAAAGTAAAAGAGGCAGCAAGTGTCCTAGGTTGCAGTGTAAGATGTGCCCCCAAGGAATATTCTATCACCATCTGTTGAAACCAGGTGTAGCAATGTTCCCTGCCTCCTCCCTCTGGATTATCTTCTGTTAATGCGCCAGC